>JAQJVL010003823.1:0-54247 GCA_035578905.1 Stictocephala bisonia
TCCCTCAATTACAACAGTGGACCAATACTCCCGTATTCACATAACTCCCCTCAATCACAACAGTGGACCAATACTCCCGTATTCACATAACTCCCCTCTAATACAACAGTGGACCAATACTCCCGAATTCACATAATTCCATTCAATTACAACAGTGGACCAATACTTTCTTGTTCACATTACACTCATCAAGTACAACATTGGACCAATAATTTCTTGTTCACATTACTCTTATCAAGTACATCAGTGGACTTATCCTACAATATTCATATAACTCTCCTCAAGTACAACGGTGGACAGAGTCCTCCCTTATCCCCATACATCTTCTGAATTGTAACTGTAGAACAATTCAAACTAGTTTATGAAGTCCCCTTAAATATAAAACTTGATTAATCCAAATTCATTTTATAAAAACCAACAAGTTTAATAGAACGTTAAAGTCCACAAATCTTAGGAATATTAATTTACTGACTGTAATGTGAAAGTGAAATAGTCCTTATTTACTTTACATATTTTTTAATTAAATAATTAAAACTTCCGCGTACAATTAAAAAAACACTCATTTCGTAAATCTTAAACTGTAATATTCTCCACCTTTTCATGGATGTTAATGAGTTTACCTGTATAACTTTACACTGATATTCAAATACTAACTTAACATAATGGAATTGTTACATTACAAGTTTAAATAACAAGTTATATTTTAATTTTATAGAAGGTTTAGGCTAAGCTAAAACCTTAGCATAAAGTTCAATAAATGTTGTTGATGACATCCAATATTTGTTTGTTTATTTGGAGATAATTTATATTATCTTTTCAATGGTAATAGTGTATGATCGTTACTGATTCTCTCTGAGTTCTCGAGCTACTAGGAACTGTCATATGTTATTCTCAGGAACGATGTTTGTTCTAGTTAATTTGCAATATAATATTTTTGAAGATCACACTGAAGTTTGTTTAATGTACTACATGAGGGTACATTTTTGAAATTCAAAACAAATAAAGTGTCACCTGTGTGGGAGTACAACAAGGATAAAATATTAAATGTTTCATACTATAGCATGAAATGGTTTAATTGTTCTAAAACATTATTTAATAGTTTCATATTTGTATCATGATTAAATGTCCAGTCGTCTTTTTTAATTATATAATAATTTTAATTAAGTTGTTTCATTATTATTTATCTTGTTTGTACTATTCAAAACTCTGTCACGTAGCATATTGAAGAGAACTCACTTATTGGACTTAAAATATATAATGATAAAATAAATTTAATAAAGTTTTACGGGAAAATGTGAATATCTATTCTACCATTAAATACTGTTTCACCTGTTTATGGAACAAAAATGATGTTAAAATTTAATACGATACTGTGTATATACTGTATCCAATTAAAAGTTAAACTCTTAGAATAACATAATATAGTTACTCCCGTTCGTTGAATTTTTTAATATACGTCTAATATTCCCATTTATATATGTTATAAATTAGAGTGCCTTTGCTAGGGAAAGTCCTCATACATCTGGAGTGTCCAATGACGTCATATTTCACAGTGGCTGGTCACCTTTACGTGGAAAGTCTTTACCTTACCCCAACCGAGGGACTGACTAAATTTTAAAATGCCTATATCAGCCGTGTTAGTTCGGTCAGAGTTGGTCAAATATACATATTATAATATCTACTATTATCAAATACTTGTACAGGAAAATAACTCTTAACCTCAAAATTGTAAGTGGAAAATTTAATAGTTTATAATTTAAAAACTACGTTAAAATTATATGTTAAACGGTGTGTAATATTATATTTTATAAATATAACTATATACTACACGTTTTCTTTATTATTATTATTAACAAGTATTTCAACATTAAAGCAAGAGTGGATGGGACCAAGTAGATGGGTAAATAGGAAATTGAACCCCACTTGTCTGTATGACCTCATTCCACTCAGTAGAGCTCAAGTTAAATACATTAGTAGTTCGTGGAAGTAACTAAGCTACTGAACTAGTTCAGGATAGTGCAGTATGTTGATGTATATTAGATCAAGGGATTCAAGTTATACAACCAGTCAAATACTGAGATTGGTGATAATTTATGTAAATATATGCACTCCTTCACTCCCTCGTCACCACACGTGTCTTCTCAACTCCAGATATACGTGGCCAAATAAATGTCTGTGATTAAACATTACTACAGCGTTAAGGATTATCTCTCATGCTAAGTTTATGATTATACTAATGTTAGGCATGAGGGAATATAATAAGTATTTATGGAATTATGTATTGTTCGCTTATTTTTTAGATCCATTTGTGTATAAAACAAAAAAGAAAATTGTGACGCTATTATGCAGTTGTGGAACTGTTTTTCTAAATATAAAATTGTTTGATTTGATAAACATAGATTTAACAATAGGATTATTTTAGTATTATGTTTTATTGATAGTTTGCTATATTATTATATGTATACTTTAACGAAACTATTTATTTGAAACTGCATTATATGCTATATCTCATTTATATACAAATAGAATATTTTTAATGTTATTACTTTTATAAATTTTAATTATATATAAAGTTAATGCATAAAAAAATAATAATGGTTTAACGAAATCGGTTCTTGTAAAATTTTTACTTTGTATTGATACTAAAAAAGTTTTGGTTTAAGAGGTGAAGTTTATTCTCCGTCTTCCACTTCTAATGGAACTGAATATCTGCAATAACTTGAAGAAAATGAAGATAATTACATAGTATTAACTCAGTTCGCTGTAGTACAGTGGTAATTTTCAAAATTACCCATATGTACCTGATGAAACGTAGTTAAAGACTCACGTCTCATCTCATTGTTACATCTCATCTCTTTGTTACGTCTCATCTCGTTATTACGTCTCATCTCATTGTTACGTCCCATCTCATTGTTACGTCTCATCTCATTGTTACATCCCATCTCTTTATTACGTCTCATCTCGTTGTTACGTCTCATCTCGTTGTTACGTCCCATCTCATTGTTACGTCTCATGTCATTATTGCATCTCATCTATTTGTTAAGTCTCATATCGTTGTTACATCTCATCTCTTTGTTACGTCTCATCTCGTTGTTCCATCTCATCTCGTTGTTACGTCTCATGTCGTTATTACATCTCATCGCTTTGTTACGTCTCATATCGTTGTTATGTCTCATCTCGTTATTACGTCTCATCTCGATGTTACATCTCATCTCTTTGTTACGTCTCATATCTTTGTTACATCTCATCTCGTTATTCCCTCTCATCTCGTTGTTACGTTTCATCTCGTTGTTACATCTCATCTCGTTGTTACATCTCATCTCGTTGTTACGTCTCATATCGTTGTTACATCCCATCTTGTTATTCCCTCTTAACTCGTTATTACGTCTCATCTCGTTGTTACATCTCATCTCGTTGTTATGTCTCATCTCATTATTACGTCTCATCTCGATGTTACATCTCATCTCTTTGTTACGTCTCATATCGTTGTTACATCTCATCTCGTTATTCCCTCTCATCTCGTTGTTACGTCTCATCTCGTTGTTACATCTCATCTCGTTGTTACATCTCATCTCGTTGTTACGTCTCATATCGTTGTTACATCTCATCTCGTTATTCCCTCTTATCTCTTTGTTACGTCTCATCTTGTTGTTACATCTCATCTCATTGTTACATCTCAACTCGTTGTTACGTCTCATATCGTTGTTATATCTCATCTCGTTATTCTCTCTTATCTCTTTGTTTATCTCATCTCGTTGTTACGTCTCATCTCGTTGTTACATCTCATGTCTTTGTTACGTCTCATCTCGTTGTAACATCTCATCTCGTTGTTCCCTCTCATCTCGTTGTTACATCTCATCTCGTTGTTACATCTCATGTCTTTGTTACGTCTCATCTCGTTGTTACACTACAATTTCATTTTCTAGTGTAATCTAATTATGGTATAGTTTTGTCATGGAATTTATGTTATATATTCCATATAAATGGATGGTTCCTGTGTGTTGAGTGTGTTGAGTGTGGATACATACTTTGTTTACTTCATTCCTTTTTTAAGATGTTTATTTAAATGTATGACCTTATTGTAGGTATACAATTTTATAATTGAGTAGAGCTTATTAAATTATATTCGCAATATGACACTGTCAAATACAATGGATTTTCAGTCAGAATTAGTAATGTATCTTTTTAAACTAATATTATAATAATATTGTATTAAACTTTAAAATCGAATTAGTAATACTCTATACTTGCTTTTCATCTGGATATTGTTGTAATACATATTGGTTCGTTTTCTTTTGTTAGCTTGTTAAACGATTTATTGTAATGTATAATAGCCTAATATTGGTTATTTTTAAATTCTGTCTTATCATATAAGTAATTTATGAGTGAATGTGTATGTATATGTGTGTGTATATATAGATAGATTTATGTATTTGTAAGTAGTATGTATTATAATGGCTGGTTAGTAGGTTTATGGTCTTCACATCATACAGTTGGGTGGGGTTAGCTGGGCTTTCCATTAAGTATGGATGATCCTTTTGGAGGTGTAATGAATAATAGGTGTGTATGCGTATGTTTATGAGGATGGTCGCTCATTTAAGTTTTGTGAAGAGGAGTCTTTGTTGCCTAATGTTAAAATAGTTTCTTTTTTACAGGTAAATATCAGAAGCCACAGGAGGAATTTTGATGAACTTTTAGTAATTCTGTTACAGAAAAATATTTGACGTTATTATTCTGTCAGAGTGTTGGATGAAAGATTGTATTATGATTGTTGGTATGGGTGGGTATGATTGTGTGATGAATAAATGCAGTAGGAACAAAAATGATGACGTGATTGTTTATGTGAATAAGGATTTAAAAATGAACTATGAGGAAATTAGTATGCATGGTGTCACAAGTGTGAGAGTAGACATCTCGCTTGGTGGTGAGCGGCACAGTATGTTGGTGTTTTACCGAAGTCAATCCTCTGATCGCGACTTTGACATGTTCATTGATGAACTTGAGTCTTATTGTGAGACCAGGCCTGGTGATCGGACGCACTGTATTATAGGTGACATGATTTTTTGTATTTTGCAGGATACCCAGAATACGCTGTCGCAACGTTATATTGATGTATTGTATGGAGCGGGCTTTGCCAGTTACATAAACAAGCCAACTAGAGTGACAGCATATTCCGAGAGTTGTATTGACTATATTTTCTCAGACGGTTTGAACTTAAATCATATACAAACTAGTATAATTCAATCAGAGTTAACTGATCAGTATTTTGTGATATTTGAATATACTATAGAAGGTCAAATTAAAAATAGTTTTAAGAAGGAAATAACATACTTAGATGAAACAAAAATCAGCCAATTTATATCTAACTATGATTGGGGTTCAGTAATTAATAATTATGACATATATTGTAGCTGTGAATGTTTCTTAAATACAATTCAGGATTTTTTGCAAAAGTCAGCGTTAAAAAAATATTTTTTGGCTAAATTTACCAAAATCAAGCCTTGGATAACACTTGGACTTTTGTGATCAATTAAACATAGGGAAAAATTAAGCAAACAATTTAAAAAACAAACATTCAATCCTTAAATAAAACCAAGTTTTAAGAACTATAGAAATGTTTTAAATTATCTAATTAAGGATGCTAAAGAGACATTTTACAAAAACCAGATAAGTAACACTAAAAATAATCACAGGAAACTTTGGAAAATTTAGTCGGAACTGATGGGGATGGGGATAAAGTGTAATAGGTTTCCAGTTGAGTATTTTTCAAATTCGGAGAAGGAGCGTAAACATGAAATCGTATTGGGAGTAGTTACTAGATTTACTGTATATTATTGTTACGTATCTAGGGTTCTTAAATAAATGAATGAATGGCGATTTCTGATTTAAACTAACTATTTATTAACACTATCTAATTACAATAAAATAAAGTAATAGCTAAGTTCTAAACAATTTTTTTACACTTACTGATTTAACAAAGAGGAATCTATAATCTAATAACAAGTCCTCAATGTCCTAACACTATTACTTACAAATAACAATACGACAATAATTCTCAATGTCCTGTCACACTAACTTCCCGATAGAGCACTGTCACGGTTACTGTCACACTATCTTCTCGATAGATCACTGTCACGGTTACTGTCACACTTTCAATTCACTGCTCCAAAACCAGACTGACTCACTGATCAGGCGAGTCCCTTATATAGGGATACCCCACCTTCTCGAAGGTTCCGGTGACTAGAAGAAAGGCCCAGCGATGGCGGGGAGGCGACTTTCCAGAAACATGGAGAACATTCTTCACGGGGCAGGAGGGGAGGCGCGGCGGGGTAAGGAGGGAACCAATCATATTCGAGGCGCCCTCTCACAAAGGCAGAGGGCGGAGCACCTTTGTCCCTCTCCTTGCTAAACCGGTCGTCTATTGTTGCAGCCCGCGACATTATGTAGGAGTGGTGCGATCCTTGCCAGTGCGTTTTCACCTGTGGCCGATGTCATAGTTGACAATAAAGCACATAGGGTGGATTCCGTTTTCCAGCTTGAGCCAATCTCCGAAGAAGAACTGGAGAAGTGCATTGTTGGCTTCAAAGGTGGTTCTGCACCTGGTATCGATAATATTCCTGCTTCAGTATTCAAAAATAATTTTCATTCGATAAAAGAGCCCTTAATGGAAATTATAAATGGAAGTATAACGAAAGACATATTTCCAACTTCTTTACAAACTGGAAAAGTTGTTACAAAACCTAATTGTTAATTACAGGCCTATAACCCTCTTAAATGTGATTTCTAAGCTTCTAGAGAAATGTGTCGGAAATCAATTGCAGAAGTATATATTAAATTTTATACAACAACCTATTCGGTTTTGGAAACAATAAGCATTTAAATGATGATTTTTTCTCTATTATTTGAAGGGGCCAACTGCCCTGAAGTGTATAGACTAGCGGACGCAGCCTGCTCGACGTCAGGCGGTGGTTTGATCAGAATCGGCTCACATTGAATGTTGGCAAAACTAAACATACTTTCCTTGAGAGCTTAGGCTGATCATATAAATCAACGCTTACTACTACACACTTGTGGCTGTAGTGTTGATTGTAAGACTTGTGAGAATGTTGATTGTGTTAGTGAATATAAATATTTGGGCGTGATTTTCGATAACCGGATGAAATGAAATAAACTTATTGATTATATTAGGAACAAGATAAGAAAATGTATTTTTTATTTTAATATTTAAAAATATTATTTCGTTAGATCTTATCCGTTAGCTATACTATGCCTACATTCAATCTGTTTTCCAGTATGGTATAATAGCATGGGGTGCCATATACAAGTCAATAATTTTACCTTTAGAGCTAACTAAAAAGGCTAGTATGAAAGCTGCTTTAAATAAATGTTGTAGGTTTCCTACAGAGTCGCTGTTTGATGAAATTAAAGTTTTTTCGATCAATCATTTTTACATAAGGTGTTTACTATTGTACATATTTAGAAACAAAAGTAATATTTTCACTATTATCGGTCATAATTATCCAACTAGAACCGCGGTAAATGTAGGTATAAGAGTTCCTAGACTGCCTAATCAGCCAATTTAACAAGCTAGTTTTATGTTTCAAATATTCTGTTCACTAAATTACCAGCCTGCATAAGATATTCAGATACTTAGAAGATAATTTCTATATAAGACTAATAAATAACTGATTAATTAATTTAGGAAGATTATAAGTTGACAAATTAATGAGTTCCATTTATACATAATTTAGAGGTTGAATGTACTTTGATTATATGGGCGTGTACATGAACATTGCAGGTGTGGATTCAAGTGTTTGTTAGTGTCTTGTTCGTGTGCGTGAGTAAATGATCATGTGTGGTGTGTTAGTGTGCGTATATGCGTGCATGAGTGCGTTAGCGTCTGTGCGTGCGTGAGAGGTTGTGCGAGCGCGTCTGTGCGCGCATGAGATTATGTGCGTGTTGCGTCTGTTGAGCGCATGTGTTTCGCGTGCGTCTGTGCACGCATGTATGTGTGCGTGGTTGTGTGCGCATGAGTGTTCGTGTATGTGTGTATGAGTGTGTGTGCGTATGCGTTCGTGAGTGTGTGTGCATCTGTGAGTGTATATGTGGGTGTCTGTTTGCGCATGAGTGCGTATCCTTCTGTCTCATTTTATTCTGTTTGATGTTCTGTTAGATGTAATATTATCATCATTATTATTTGTTATTTTCTCCTGCGGCCTCTGGTATGAGGAGATTATTTGTATTTGTACTTCATAATATATATATTAAGTGTGTTTTTCTTTTTTTTTAAGTTTTCCATTCACCAGAAAACAGTTTTGTTGATGGCTACTCGGTCCTCTCACACAGGCTTTAGCCCACGAGAGGATTATTCTCAGTTATAGTTTGTTTTGGTAATTTTGTACTTTTCTTTGTTGGGAATACACCGAATTTAATTTGATTTGAATGACATTTTAAATGTTGCTATTACGGTTTTATGATTATGAGAATAATACAAGCTCGAGATAAAAAAGTGTAATTAAAATAACATTGTTTTTATGATCGTGCATTTTTTTTGTCGAGCTTAATAACATGTTTTTTTAACAAAAGTTTTATTTTATAACTCTATCAACATTAGTCTAGCTCAAATGGCCTATGAGCAGCAAAGTTATATTGAATCAACGTATTATTGTCATCTTTAGTTAGGAAAGTTCACCGGCCTGCTGATTCTCAATCGTATTTGTCAGTTCATTTAACCAACCATCGCCTCAGTTTAGGACGCAAACCTTGGAAACCACAATCAAAAGTTTTAACCACTTTGCCACCACTTTGACAGACATGAAAAGATAGCTTATAAAATGAGTGTTAATTTGGAATTAAATGGGGGTATGTATGGTATTTAGGTACGTTCAGTAAATCTTTAAATAAGCATGATGTTAAGAATCACAAATTATAGATCCATTAATCAATACCACTTTGTTTCCAATCACCAATTACACAAAGCCATTAGTTAACGTCACTCCGTTATCTCTAAGCAGTTAAAACAGAGTCTGCAACACATCTCAATTACTAAACTCAGACAATATTCAGACTATTTAATTTTCCCGACACACATTATTTACTTGTTAAATGTATTCTTAAAAAATACTTATGTAAATGTTGATATTTTATATGTTAGTGTAGAACTAAATTTATCAACCTCATTAACTCGTCATACAGACTACTATTTTTGTACTGAGTAACCAAAATAATTCAGTGCAGGCTATTGGTCTAATACTTCTCTTATTAAAAAAAAAACTATTATTTAGAAGTTAGTACTTTTCACTCACACTTTTTTAATTACTAAAAATTACTACTAATAAATACTAAGAAAGTACTAAAAACTTAGTAATTTTTAATTACTACAAAATACTTGTTTAGTAATACATACTATAGGCAGATGTCCTAGTACTTCATACCCTACACTTGTTAGACTACGGTGGGTTTTGAAGAATGCTGAAAATGACACATAACTTCTCACTGTGTGACTTATTCACACTCAACTAGTTTAGTCCACATTCTCTAGTGTTGCATGTTTGGTGAAATAATAAAAATACATAGTGAACTTTAACTTTTATCTAAAATTATATCTCAGTTTTTACGTCGTCTAAAAATAACAGCCTATAAAACGAAGCCGACAAAAATAACAGAACTCCAACAATAATATTTTAGTTGGTTAAAATAAATAAAAATATTAATCTATTAATTTTTATGCTATAAACTTAAAAACATGTTAATCTGATAAAAATTTTCCTCTTTTACGTTAATTGTTGGCATGGTGGCTCAGTGGCTAAATCTTCTTACTGCGGAGTGCTTTAAGATTAACAAGCCCGTATTTGAAGCATTCATTTCTGTATAATGGTCCAAAATGTTTCAGCAAATTGCCTTATGAAATTAAAATTTCCGTTAACGTTAGAAAGTTTTCTAGTAATTTAAAAGCTTTTCTATTACTAAATAAAAATGTTTACTTATTCTGCAGTTAAAAAAAGAAGTTGTGTTCACTGTGTATTTGTGTTTTATAGTTTTATAGTTTATGGTAAATGTATTTTGGTTTTATTTTTGGTACAGTATTGTAATTTTTGAAATAAGAATTGTAAATATTTTTATACTGGGCTGAAGGGAATTGTTTGTGTTTATTAGTATTGTAATGAAGTGCAGCAGTTTTGAATTGCAGTGAAGGTACGGTCTTGCTTAGCAGGTCCTATTATGTGCCTTATCAGTGTTAGGTGCAGACACCATGGGAGCAGCCCGGCTGTTAACAACATGTTACTTTAATCTGGACTCTGACAAGAAACCTGTTGTATTTTGTTGCATATACTGACCACATTACTCGTAAAAGTGGTCAGTCAATTCCGGGTTAACCTTATTGTAACTATGTACTGGTTATGATGGAATACATTCATTTATTCAGTTCCAAGCTTCGAATCCCCAACTTAACACTTTGTACTTCACAGGCATGCAGGAACTTAGATTGTGATTTAAACATTTGTAAACTATTTATTTATTTCGTTGTTTATAAAATTCTGTATCTTTATTTTTAATTTCTATTTTTTGTCAAAATATAAATGTTTACCATTTTAAAAATTCATTAAGATTATATTTTGTTACTATTGTGAACACGGAGACACAAATTACTTATGAATTTCCATTGATGATTGACTAGTTCTAATTTAGTCGATATTAACTATCTGTGTGCGCTTGGGACGGCATATAAAGAGGAAAGCTAAAGCACTCGACATAAAATTAAATTAGTCTGTAAGAAAAACTTTGTAACGGGTGATCTTTTCCAATTAGCTTAACCTGAGGATTTCAGCAATTACCTGAGGATCTTTTTAGAGTAATTGATTTTAACTGGGACTGTTCATTTTTTAGTTCAGCTAGATCCTGGTACTGTTTCGATTTATAATGTAAAAATGTTTTATATGTTATTTCCCATATTGAGTGTTACTATTACAAACTATTACTCCTACTATTACAAAGTGTGTATTTAACACTAAGCGCAGACTTATTTCGTACTTAGTGGCATTTAAATAAATAATATATACCTACACTAAATTTTAAAACATTGTATAGTTTTGATTGCTATAGAAATTTATATTGTATAGTGTGCAGAGATCAACAATTGAATAGTTTGATTCAAAACACGAACAAAAATGCATTGTTTCGAAAAATACGAGTCACTGATCACCAAATAAATTACTGTTAATTGACATACCATTATTCCCAAACTCCAATTAAACTGTCCATTTGTTCACGTCTCCCACAAATCCTCTAAGTAGTTAGACTGGGGTTGTAACATCATGGTTTCTCTTAGAATCTACGATAACATTACAAAATAAAAATAATACAATAGTAATTATAAATTAATAATGTTTATTATTATTTATATATTTTTTATTTTTTAATTAATTTTTATATAACATTTAGGCCTCACCAATGTATGCAAAACTTGTCAGTGAGGTCCTATAGTAAAAAAAGAAAATAAAAAACTTTAATTTTTTCTTTTATTTTAATTTTTTTACAGGAATTGTCAACATTGGGCGGGCGGTTTAGGGCAGGCACCTATCTTTAAATATAAATATTACAGCTTATTATTATTTTACTAACTAGCGTTACAAAGCAAAAGTTTATCCAATAACTGTGCAATGTAGCTACAACAGAAACACTGGGAGGTAACGAGTGAAAGTTTGTAGATAATTTTATCCTGTTGGCGAGATAATAATAAAATTACATAATAGATTGTAAATTAGTGTTTTATTCTTTGGTTTTATCCAAATCAGAGTATGGTGCAAATTTTTAGGTATTCACATGTATATTATTTATTAGAAATGCGCAGAATAATTCAACAGATATTTTTAAGGTCTTATTTCAGAGAATTTAGCCACTAACAATGTAGTTCGTTATTCTGAATTAAAAAACATCTTCTGTGTTGAGTCACTGGCCAAAATACGTAAGGTCACTGTCTTATTTTATCTCTACAAATTAATTAATGGAATACTAGAGGACAGTGTTCTGTTGGCTCGGCTGGACTTAGCCGTTCCCCGTCCTGGTCCTCGCAGCTTGTCAAAGCTTGACGTAAAGTAAATACATTTTATAAGAGCGTTAAAAGGTATTTGTTGTCTAATTGCTTTTTCGCTATCGTAAAATTTCTGACGTGCTAGTCAGTTTTGTTATGTTTAGTTCTAAGCATTTTCCTTTGTTAACTGAGTATATTTTTAGTAATGTTAATTTAGTATTGACATTTATTAGTGTATAATTAATTAAGGTTACAGTGAAACATTGTTCATGGACGCTACCATGCAGTATTCTTCTGTCGAAATAGAGGGCAATAGAATTTATCTTCATTCCCTTGATTTTGTATAGCTATCTTCACCCTTCGCATAGACTTAGTGTCCCTTTCCATGTAACTACAATGTTTACCATGACTAATAATTGTTTTAATGATGTTTTGTCAACTATAGTTTCCTTATTAGTTTAAACATAACAGACATTGAATCTAGTAATGTATTTAATTGTTAATTGAAGTTTGAATGGTAAGTAGTTTATAACGAACTTCACAAGTTTTGAACCAAATTCTTTAAAGGGTTGTCAACAATCTCTTTTCTTACTCGCTCGGGATATGATGGTACTACGTGTTCAAAAAAAAAAAAGTTAAACTTGAATAAAGCACTAAGCACTGTCCTGTTCTATGCCATTCTCAACACTTCTTATGCCAAGCTACAGTGCCATAAAATACATATTTTACAAATTTATAGTAACTTAATATTATTGAGTAACACAGTTCTATTCGTTTAACAATTCTAGCGAGTAAGTAATAGATTCACCTTATATAACTATATCGTATTTATATATTTATTTTAATAACACTTTAGTTATTACACTACATAAAGGAGACTACTGTTAAATATTCTTGTACATATTCTGTATGGTGTCATATTTGGTTTATAATGCGTTATAATCCCTTATCAGTACCAACCAAAACTATACTTGAATAGACAAATCCAAACAAATAAATACATTCTTAGTGTTATTTAATAATTCTAAAAAAAATTATGGGGGACTATGAGGCTAGTTAGGCACACGAACTCATGTTACAAACTTGGACAGCCCTACTTCAGGGTTAGGAGCAGTTAAACAGTTATTTACCAAGAGTTCTACATTACAATGTTATACATAAAGAGGTGTAGTTGTTTTACATACACGTAATGTTTCATGTACTTCCACCAAACTACGAGTAGGATCTTGTCTACAGGGTATGTGAGTGGACTGTAAAGAAATGTGTGTTCACAGGAAGATAGAGGTTTTTTCTATAGTATTTTGTTAATTATATTTTATTAAATAACATATCGAAACAACTCCTTTGCTCCCTTATTTCAGTTAAAGTATAATGAAACTGTTTTACTTTTAGGGGGTTGTTCAGCAAAACAAAGAAAACATTACTTATTTTTTATCTGATAACATTATCAAACAGGTATTTGTTCTAATGGTGAGTGTAACATCACTAGTCAAATCTCGATTAAATATACATTGTCTTAAAAAACAATAATTTACTGGTTATACTACACAGTTTGCTGTATAAGAGCATACACTCCATGTATATCTTTAAAGTTCCTAAACGTTCTTAAGTTTCCAAAGGTATAATGCAATTATCTGGAATTTTTTAAAATTATTTTTCAATAAATGTATAAAATTCTAACTCTTTAGATTCTAAAACTAACGAGTTACTCGATCTATCAGTTGTACAGTGATGACAATCGCAGGTGCATTGTGCCCAGTGCCATTACCCGTTGCCTGGTAACGCTGACCTTCATTGGAGTAAAGCCGACTGTAACCACCAGAGTGCTCTTGCTGTAACTATGTCATGTGTGCAATTATAGGGAATGTGGTTAGGCTCAAAATAGACGTCCTCATTATGGAAATAGGTTGAACTGATTTTATAGTTGGAAATACATTCTGTTTATAGTACGTTTCCTGATAATAATTTACTACTTAATGTATAATCGATCAATATGAACTGAAATTCCATTGCTATACAACCACTCACTAAACTATACAAAGTAGACAGTCTAGGTTAAAACCAAGTACTTGCTCTGTTAGCAATTATTTTAATGATATTTAAATACCAAACAAACAACTTAAACACCTCCTTTTGTGGGGCTATTATATTCAAATAGCATATTTTTATTTATCATAATTAAGTATCTGCAATTTTTAATATTTAACTTTTTCAGCAGGAAAAACATCATGTCTACTAATTTAATTGTAAAGTAATATAGAATTGAAATAATATTTTTTAGTCGTGTAAAAATATCTTACTAAAACATAACTTTCCTGTGGTTTATCAAATTAACAATAAGTATTTAGTCTAATAATTTTGTATAAAAGCAGTTTTATGTGCAAATTATTGTGCCATGATACATTACGGGAATAGCACAATAGTGTGTGTGTGAGTTTTATTTTGTCATCGTCAAATGAGTTCTGAACTCGTAATTAAACAGAGCTACCCACATATATTCAGAAAGTTGGGAGGAAGAAAAACATTATTTTAAGATTATGTTAGGTCAGAACGGATAACAATTGCTTAAAACAAGAAATACTTTAAATAACAGCTCGATAGACTAAACGAAAACCATACAGCTGAAAATTGTATACATGAAGATAGGAAAATGTGAATAAAAATTATATTGGAAACGATTTAGTGCATATTGGATGAGGGATATATATGAAACCAGTTTACATACCCTTCCACATACTCAAGAATGTATTAATACCAGTTAAAGAAGACATCTCCTTATGTGCACCGGGTGTGTACGAAGCTGTATCGAGCTATGGTCAGTATAAATAGGAAAAGCTAACATTTTTATTTTCATGGGCTAAAAGAACATATAGACATGCAATAAATGAGGATAACGAAGAATGTTCAGTCGCAGAGTTCAGTAAAACAAATACTATACATGGGATTTTTTCCTATAGAACCAAGGTTTTGGCTGTGTTATAGACCCGAATTTTACGTAAATGAATTGAAATAATCAAGGAAGATCGAAATTTCAATAAAGATGACATTTTAAGAATTCCAAAGGGATGGGAACCAATGTTGCACATATTACAATAAGATAGTCAACAATAATCACAAGTGGTGACCACAAGATTGGAATGGTGCCACCATGTTGGTTCTGAGTGGGCCTCGATGATGGTTTTCCCGTTCCCTGCAGAACTGAATTTATGAGCCTTGTCTATATAGCAGACATTTGGTATTATCATATCAGTCTTAGAGATACCACTGAGTATTCCACAATACACCATCGGTGAAAAGATTGGTGATGTAAATAGTGTAAAATTAAAGTTTTTTGACGCAGTCATTATCGGAAGATTTATTTTTAGTAATGACACCTGCCGTTTCAGTCTAAGGATTAAGATAAATAAGTGAGACATTAAATATTTACCACTAACAAACATTACATTCAAAATTGAGTTTATATTTTATTATTTGTGACAAAATATTTGTAACGTTAAAATTGGCAGGACAATGGGAAATAAATAAGTATTTTGGAACTATTATATTATTATTTTTTATAAAAATATATATATATATATATATATATATTGATTATTTTAATATGGACATTTATATTCTGTTTAAATTTTAATAAATATACATACAATGTTTGTCCATCTTATTTCTGCCCCAGAATAATTGACCATGTAAAATACGTTTGCGATTGAAACAGGGAGGAACTATTTGCAATATCACAGATTCTATTCTGGCTTTTCAATAGCTGTTGATTTCAAGGACTGTTGATCCAGCAGCTTCAGCAAATACTGCGCCAGACCGGGTATCAGCAGATAACTTTAGGGTGAGTCCTGTGTAATTTTATATAACAAAGTTAACTTTATTACAAATCCATACTTTGGATATAAAAATAGGAGAATTATTATTAAAATATACCAAATAATGTGTTCCAATCAATATTAATTATATTTATGTCGTGTTAGTGTTGGATTTATATTGAACTATTTATAAATATAAATCACTGACTAATGAACTGACCCATTCAACAAATGAAATTAAGACACATTATCAATAGTGTCTTATGATTTGTTATAAGGCAAACACATGGGACCACTTTTTTTGTCAACTTCTTTTTGGTAACCTATGAAGTAGTTATTCCCAACTAGCTATTCCATTTGAAACCATTTTAGACTTATGGAAGCTTTATGGAATGTTCGTATATCAAAATTCCATCGATAAAAATCTGTTAGGATCTTGATACTCTAAAAATCACCCCAAGCGCTTCTTTTTATATCACACTATATCGTCTTTCAGAAAATATAGTCTTTCAGGATCAAATTGCCTCGATGCAAATATCACAGGTTCTTTGATTCCTAGAACTACCTCAATCGCACTAGTAGCTATAACCAGAGTTGGTAATTCATAATGAGCTAATATATCCGATATAATTAGTAGATGTTTAAGTTTCGTTGCTATCTGTTCATGTGTTTCGTTCCAATACCATATCGAACTTTTTTTAAATTGCGTATAAGGAAACGTACGAGTATACTGACTGTAAATTGGTAATAAACTTGCTGTAATAATGGATTCATCCTAGAAACTATATCAGTTCCCTGATATTTGTTGGTGGTGTTTTTGATAGCTTCCAAATGTTGTTTTGCTGGGTGTTCCAACAAATTCATTACGAAATATAGATCCTCTTGTAAGCCATTTTTTAGAGATAACGAATTACTAACGTGTTCCTCCATTTACATTCTAAATTCAACTGTATTTATCCTTAAGAAATGTCCCTCTTCAAATGTGTAAACCAGAAGTACAGTTTATGAACCAGTATTGACATACTGTTACCAGCACATAGAATCACTTTTTTAGAGGCAGTTGGTCTCAGTGGCATAAAACTGTTTAATTTACTCCCGAACACTCTAACAAAAATATCATGTCAAAATGTTAAAGGGCAGCAAAAGATCTCATAATATAAGCATGTAATCACATAATAAATTAATGTTTAAATAACCAAATGTTTTTGCTTTGACCATTATTTGGGAAACATGTATTTTTAAGTTTTGATGAACAATGTCCTCTTTCTATCATAGTTGATTTTGGTATCTTATTATGGTATAAGATCTGAATAAATTGTATTAATTGGCCCAATTATGTGGCAAAAATGCTGTTCTGAATAAATTATTTCTGATTTTAGATTTGTTTCCAGCTTTATCAATCCTGTAAACCAAATAATTTACCGAGTGTTGAAACTATTTACATTTTGAAATGTTGGAACGAATATCAGCGTTTTTTTATCAAACTATTTTTTTAGATGTCTAAATAAGAACATTTTAGAAGTCTAAAATGTTCTTCCCTGGTAGAATCTGTGATTATTACGGCATCCACTTGCGACATGCTTCAACCCGGCTATGTTTATGTTTATCCATTTTACATTGAAAAATTTCCTTTGCTATATTGATTTTAAACGAATTTTAGGTATATCTAACATTTCCTTTTTGTTTGGAATTATTTAAATACTTTTTCACTAAACATCTTCTCCCATATAGAGGCATGCTTCTTGGAGGTCGATAACTGTGTATTCTTGTCTTCCAGTGAATTTCTCAAACTTAAGCATAGCATATAGGTCTGGAAGCATGTACTTGTTTAAAGTAATTTTGAAATCTGAACATATTTGTATTGCTCCAGAAATCTTGACAACGATTACGATCGGTGAGGACCAAATGGTGGGTTCTTCACTCTTGTTAGTAGTACTTGGTTGTCCACTAAACACTGCAATTCATCCTCTACAACGTTTAATTAATTGTAGAAGTGGAACGGATATAAATTTAGATGCAATCGGAACAGAATCTGGAGACATATGAAATATAATTTCATAAGTTTATATTGTACTCACAGATGGTTTGAAAACATCAAAAATATCAATTGTTATTTTTTATACAAGTGCATAATAATCTCGTTTTAAGACATTTTTTTGTTGTTGAGTGATACTTTTAAACCTGGGGATAGTGGAATGTTGAATTTGAGTATCCCGTCTAATCTAAATAGAGGAATGTCATTTTTTTACACAATTAGCTGTAATTATTTTGAGCTTACAAATAAATTAACAATGATTGATGTTTTCCTAGCTTTTCAATATTTATTCTCATGTAAGCAGTTAAGTCCACAGTAAGAATCGGCTTCAGTGTCCCAAGTGATTTCTATAAGGTATATCCAATGATACTATAAGCAGCCTCAGGTCATAAAGCATATTCACCATTTGTTTAATAATATTATCAGAAATAATTACCTTTTAATCTTTTTTAAATTCTTATTTGATCTATATCAGAAAAAAAGAAAGTTCAACATCATCTGATGTGTAATGATATTGTACACCACTTACACGTTTCTTTGTAGTGATCACAGCATATGCTACTTTTAAACATGTACGATACAAATGGTTACTGCCTCCACAAGATCTACAAATGATACCTACAGATATACCGTCCAATTACCACAACGGACACAGTTTATAGATTTTTTTTAGGAGTAAAACGTGCTTATTTTTGTTTTTATTTGTCATTGGCGTAATCTTTACTGCCCTTGTTTGGCCAGAAATATTGACTTCATCTTTGTCAAAGGAATTGACCATATTAATATGTTGGTTCTTCGTTTCATACTGATGTAGAAAACGTTTTCTAGTATTTTCATATTTTCTAGCAATATCGATGAATTAACAACAAATTAAAATATTGTGTTAGGGGAAGGGTGAAGTTTTAATAGTTCTAACTGCCACTTATCATTGTTTAGACTAAGAATAAACTAATCTTTAAATACCTCATTTGAGCTTCTACCAAAATCACAGTTGCCAGCAAGAGATCGTAAAGCTACCTCGATCGGTTAATAGCTTCACATTCGTGCCTGAACTACCACCAAAACCTTACCCTTTGCAATAGTGGGGCCCTAGGCTTTGCGTAATATTTATTTAAGATATCGATCACTTCAGAGAAACCAACGTTACTTACTGGAGATGGTTGAACTAAGTCAAAAACTATCTTGAAAGGTTGTGGTCATAAATGCCCCAACAAGATTCATGGTGCCTTCATTTTCTAAAGTGATTGTTTCATACAATCCTTCATTTAGTTGTTGTAGCTTACTACAGTAGTATTTAATTTATATCACTTGTTAAAATACAACTCATGTTTTTTAATAATTAATTAAATTTGACTTTTGTTTTGTTTACATTTTGTGATTAATATTTGGGCTACATTGTATTAAAGCTGTGTCAAAGAAGAGGTAGATTATCATTTTAAAAGATTTATTACACTTAATTTACATTATTTTACAAATTAAGTAACATTGCTTCTTCCTCCAAACCTAGATCGTCCCATTACCTATAAATTATCTACATCAAGTTATGTAAGTACACTAGTAACAAATTGTTCCATCTAATGACCCATTGTATATTGCTTTAATTTTCATTCACTTAAACATTAAATTTGACTGATATAACCACTGAACGTAAAGCTCTTATGATTAAAAGAGTTCAAATCAAGGCTATAATCACAAGATTTAAAACATTTTTGTTGAAAATCCTTTGAATCAGGCAAATATAGCAAAACTACAACTTAGGTTAAGTAAATTAGAACAATGCTGGATTGATTTTGAAAACGTTCAAGACAGAATAGATATCTTTGTGACCAAACAGATCATTCAGAATAACGGAAAGATTTTGAAACACAGTATTTTAGATTATTTATTTTCACAGGTTCAGATGCACATTTCCTCAGAATATCACACACTAAGCAGTCACATCATGGGCATACATTCGACTTTGAACAATATTCCGGTAAAACGTCCTTCAGATAATTTGCCTACTTTCACTGGACGATATGATGAATGGATGTCATTCTTGTCACATTTTCTGCCTTAATTGACAAAAATGAAAACTTAACAGATATGCAGAAATTACACAGAAGACCTCCTTGACAAGTAATACCAGTAAAATACTGGACAATATTGAGTTAACATCTGCAAACTACATGACAGCAATTTATCTTCTAAAAGACCAGTTTCACAACGAAAAACTTATTAATCAAAATCATGTTAATGCTCTTTTCAACAGTCCACAGATACAAGCTAATTCTGATACCAGTTTAAAAAATTTACTAACCTGTTTTATCACCCATCTCAGAGCTCTTAAGAGTCTGAATCAAACCACTGAATTTTGGGACACATTAGTGATACTTTTAATCATCTCTAAGCTAGATTCTGTAACACTTAAGGAGTGGGAGATTAGTACAAAACCCACAGAGCTTCCTACATTAAAGGAATTAGTTGACTTCCTTTAGAGAAGCCAAATTATAGAGAATATTAATAATCTAAACCATACAAACACAAGCACCTTAAAAGGAAAAGGCCAACGTCTAAAAACCTCATCTACCATTTTACAACAAACAGAGATTAATATCTTACAGTCCCGAATCAATCATATCTTGTCTCTTATGGGAAACAACCAAACTTCAATTGCCAAGAACTCTTACAGTCTTCACAGAACGACATAATTAAGAAATCAGTTGAAGCTAGAATCTGTTTTAACTGTCTTATAGCTGGCCACAGGGTTGACCAGTGTGAATCACAAGGCTGCAAAAGTGTGGCAAAAGCACATACTGCACTGCATTTTGATGCTCATCCGATATCACACATTTTACCTGTTTCCAAACAACATACGTCAGATTCCCAACAAACACAAATGAGACAGGTATGTACTCAACTGCTACAAGCACAACTCATGACAGCTTTGAGGTGTTGCTCTAAACTGCCTTGGTAAAGGTAGTTAGCCCTGAGGGTTTCAAATTGACTTGCCGGGCTTTCCTTGACAATGGAAGCCAGTCAAACTTCATCACAGAAGCTGTCTGCCAGAAACTTCGGCTAAAAAAGGAGAACTCTTCAATCTTAGTTACAGGCATAAGTAGTGGTTCGACTTGAGTTTCTTTACAAGGCAAACTGTCAATGAGATATTTGACGTCAGATTACAATTCTGAAGTAGGATTCTTAGTTTTGCCTAAAACTACACGATTGTTACATACATCTCCAGTCAACAAAAGTTCTTGGTCTATACCTCATCATGTTGAACTAGACGATCCATCTTTTGCAACACCTGGAAAAATGTATATTCTCTTGGGACAAGAGTATTTCTTCGATCTCCTAGACAGTAAAAAAAAATACAAAATGAGTACATGCCTACACTACAAAATACTAAATTAGGATGGATTATCAGTGGGAGATCCATTATAATAACAACAGCACAACTAGTGTGTAACTTAAACGATGCAGAACGTATTGATAATCAGTTACAACAGTTCTGGAAAATTGAAGAGGTGTCTAACAAGAACTGAAATATACATGAATACAATACTACATAAATACAAATGAACTTGGGAAAATGGTGCTGCTGGCAATGGACCTGTAAAAATTTATAATTCTAATATTATTATTACTTACTTGTGTTAGGTCGTCTCGAACTCAAACTGGCTAAAAACAACTCCCCTTTATTACGACTCAACAAGAAAAATCCCTAAGTCCTGACTAGGACCCTACATAAACCCAGGACCTTCCCTTTACACTCGAGAGACCAACGTCCCCTCGACTCTCTCGACTCCATCCGCCAACCTCGTATATATTCCACTCCTCAATGCCACCAGCACCATGACCCGAGTTCTGACCTTCACCACACTTCTCTCGATCTGACCTCCACCTAAGTTAAACTACTAAATCTAACATCAAATTGATATACATTGTACAAAATGCTAAAGGCTAATAATAAAATAATTATGAATATTTTCTTTTTGTTATCCCCATCTCTTGACACAAGGTACTGTTGACAAAATAAGATGGTTTATGTGAGAAGATTTATGCAAAATCTGTTAGGAGAGACAATGATTGCCTCTACATGGTACCTATGCCCATAAAATATGACATAACCAAACTTGGTTCATCAAAACAAGTAGCCGAAAAAAGATTCTTTCAAGTAGAAAAAAAAAAAAAAAAAAAAAACTAAAGAAGATTGTAGACAATCAACGACAGTACATTGACTTTATAGGGTAGTATGAACAGTTGGGTCACATGGAAAAGGACAATTTAGAAAATGTGACAGAACAACGTTACTTTTTACCACATCATCTAGTTATAAAAGAATCAAGCTCGACTACAAAGCTGCGAGTAGTGTTTGAGCCTTCTGCTAAAACATCAACTGGATTTCTGTGGATGATATCATGACAGTTGGACCAACAATTCAAGACGGTCTATTCTCAATTTTAATAAGATTCAGAAGAAAATGTATAGGCAAATATGGGCAGAACAAACTCAAAGAAATCTGTTAAAGATATTGTGGATGTTAAGTCCATCTGATTAACTTCAAACGTACAAGCTGAAAACAATGACTTATGAAACTGCTAGTGTGCCATACTTGGCCATTACGACCCACCAAAAGCTGGTCACAAATTCCCAGTAGTCTCTGAAGTAGTCATGAACGAATTTTACGTTGATGACTTGCTGACTAGAACTAACAGCTTTGAGGAAGCCATCATACTTCAAAAGGAATTTATCGGCCTACTCAATAGAGGGGGTTCCAACTTACGTAAGTGGAATAGCAATCATGAAGAGCTTTTAAATTCTTTATCACCAGACCTAAGATAACGCCAACCACAACCATTTCCATCACAGGGTGACTCTTGGGATTGTTGTGGTATGGAGAAGACACCCTTCATTTCACACACTACAAGATACATGTCTCAAAATATTACTAAGAGAACAATGTTAGCATTAATTGCGAAATTGTTTGATCCACTGTAGAAATAAAAATATTTCTACAGGAGCTATAGAAGACTAAGTTTGGTCGAGATGACGTTCTCCCTATAAAATTAAAAGAAAGATTGTTGAACTACAGATACTGCCTGCTATCTTTAAACAAACTTCAGATTCCTCGAAGTAATCTGTCTTTTCAGGCTGGTAGCACTTTTGAAGCATATGGGTTTTCAGATGCATCTAAGAAAGCATATGGCAGTGCAATTACATAAATTCAAAACAAACAACTAATCAAAAGTCATACTTCTTTGCTCAAAATCACAAGTTGCACCTTTAAAAATAATCTCTCTTCTAAGACTGGAACATTGTGGTGCACAGTTACTATTTAAACTAATGTCCCAAGTAAAGAAAACACGCAAGTGTTGTTTTAGCTTGGTTATCATCAGATGCACCTCGATGGAAAACATTTATTGCCAATAGAGTTTTAAAAAGTCATGACCATACAAGGCCACAATAATGGAGACATGTAATAAGTGAAAACAATCCTTCGGATTTAGTATCAAGAGGACTGAAAGACCTTCTGCACTCTCATGCTTGGCTCAATATGGACAAACCACTATGGCCAGCTACACCAATAACAAATATTTTAGACAGCAAACATCTATAAGAAAAGAAAGAAAAGATCGCTGCTTCAATTATAGTAAAGGGAGAGAACAACCACATGTTATCCACCATGCAAAAATTCTCTAGTCTGCAATGCTTGCAGAGAGTAATGGCATACTGTGTCAGATTCGCTTATAATTGTAAAAACCCAACTTCTAAGATTACAGAGGCCTTAACACTACAAGATATCTCGGCCTAATAAAAGAAATTGATTCAAACAGAACAAGAATATTTCTTCACTAAAGGAAAACTAAGTTTGAAATCTTTTCAAGAAGTAAACAAAAAATCATATTATTCACGCTGCAAACTTTTATTGATTCTGATGGAGTACTTCGTGATGGAGGTCATCTAAATCATTCTGGTTTTAATTGTAACCATAAACATACTGTTGTTCTTCCAAAGAGTTCAAATTTAATGAACTTGATAGCTTGAAATGGCACGTTCGCTATTTACGTGCTGGACATCAAACACTGCTAAGCGCTCTTAAAAAAAGACTTGTGGCCTTTGGAAGGAATAAATCTTATAAAACGCATAGTTCATCAGTGTGTACCCTGTTTCAAAGCTAAGCCCAGATGGACACAACCTGAAATGGGAAAACTGTCAGCTACAAGGACCATGCCATCTTGACCATTTACAATTACAGGAGTAGACTACTGTGGGCCAGTCTATATTAAATCTGGATAAAACAGGGAAAGCAAACTTGTCAAAAGTGTTATCGCTGTCTTTGTATGCTTTTCTACTAAGGCAGTAAATTTTTAGATCTAACCACAGATGCCTTCTTAGCAGCTTTTAGACGTTTCACCTCCAGACGATGACTGTGTCTGAATATTTTCTCACACAATGGCACAAACTTTGTAGGGGCAAACAACGAATTGAAAGAGTTGTACAAATTTATAAGGAATTAAATTTACCAACAGAATATTTTGGTGGATTACCTCAAATTTTGGTGGTCTATGGGAGGTGGTAGTGAAATCTATTAAATATCATCTTAAAAGATTTGTAGCCACAGCCAACTTATCTTTGGAATGTATGTATAATACATTAACTATGATCGAGGCATGTTTGAATTCACGACTCTTGATGTCATTATCCACAGACCCAAATGAACCTACTGCCTGAACACCAGGTCACTTCATCATAGGGGACTCTCTAATGTCTTTGCCAGAGCCAGATATTACGTCGATCCCTGTCAACCGACTGGCCCGCTGGCAGAGGATGCAACAATTGATGCAACATTTCTGGAGGCGTTGGTCGACAGAATATTTGTCACAACTGCATCAGCGTAAGAAGTGATCATCAACTACTATCAGTATCCGTCCCGGACAGGTCGTCATCATTAGGGAAGACAACTGCTGTGGTGAAGGAGGTTCATCTCGGACAAGGTCGTCATCATAAGCGAAGACAACTTGCCACCCGTGAGATGAATCACTGCTGTGGTGAAGGAGGTTCATTCCGGATCCGGTGGACGCTTCAGAGTGGCTACAGTTAAAACAATGTCTGGACTACTAAAAAGAGCAGTCAACCACCTCTGTGTGTTGCCGACTGACTAAACTAACACAGACTATTGTAGTTATTTTTTTTGTTTTCTTGTTTTTATCTTTTTATTTTGTTATTTTTGTTGTTTTTTATTTTATTTGTCAGGTTTTTGTTTCTACTTGTTCATTTTTGGGTTATGAATTTCTAACTTTCACGTTATATTATAATATATTTTTCAATGTTGAATCATGTTATACATTGACGTTAACTTTAAGTAATAATTCATTTTTACATTGTCATATCTAAAAAAAGTCATATTAATTAATGTTTAATATAAGGCTAAATTTTGGTATTTTCACTTATATTGCGGATAGTTCATTTTGTAATATATTTTTTTTAATTTTGCATGTATTAGAATAATTATTTACGTTCACTTGTCAAGTTAAAATGTTTATGAGCTTGTAAAATAATGTATAATTAACTGTAATAAATATTTTTAATTGAAAGTAAATCTTTTTAATCTTCTTTGACACAACAAATTTAATCTGATGTAGGCCGAATATCAATAAAAATATAAACAAAACAACTATCAAATTTAATTAATTATTAAAAGCATGTGTTGCATTTTAACATGTGTTGTAAATTGAACATTATTATAGTAGGCTATAGCAACTAAATGAATGATTGTATGAAAAAGTGATCTTAAACTTTTTCGACAGATAGACCTAATCTCCAATTGATTTTTACAATAAAAATAGTTTTGAATTATTTACTATCTACTTTTTTAAGGATCTATATACCACCCGAACAGACAATGTAGTGTCTAAGTATAAAACTAATACACAGGAGTAAATTAAATTAGCTTGGAAGCTGTAAAGCTACATTCAAAATTATATTCTATTGTTGTGAGCAGACAAAGGGTCTTCTGGCCACCTAAGGGATATAAAAAATGTTGGCCTTTAAAAGGTAACTGGTTTAATAAATAAAGCACATAGTTAATTAACTAGACTTTAAATTAACCTCTTTGTAAGTAATGTTTAAACTGTTACGACATAAAATATATTAAAAAAATATTTTTATACATACGTATAATATAATATTAATATTACAATTATTTATTTCAACAAATCAATTAATTTATACGGCCTATACACATAACTATAGCGTTCTAAATAAGTTTGTATGATGTCTAAAAGTTACTTAAAGATTAAGTTTTGTAAGTATAAAATCAATTATACATATTATGTACGTATAAATAATCGGATATGAATAATTTTTATTTATAATCTTTATTTTTTTATAAAGTACAGACAAAATAAAATTAAATATATTATAAGAATCGCAATGTTTGATCTAATGCATGCCAAAAATGAATCTCGATGATCAACAGTTTTATTATTTAATTAATTTCTAATATTAAATCTAATATCTAATATTAAATCATTATTAATAAAAATGAAATTTCTGACATTTGTTCAACAGAAATAATTAGTACTAAGAAAGTAAGCATAGCAATACAAAAAGAAAACTGGTGGCCTTTATTGGACATTGATAACCCTACAATGTTATATAATGAACTTGTTAGTAGATTTAAGGATATTTATGATAATTCTAAGATTAAATGTAATGTTGATAGAGGAAATCGAGTGACTCCCTGGATTACGGCTGGTATTATGGCTTTAATAGACCACAAACATTACTTGTGGAGACAATTAAAAAGGGATACATACAATATGAACCTCAGAGAGTTATTCAGGGACACAAGAAATGAATTGACAACTGCCATTAGAAACGCAAAAAATACATATTATTTTAATCAATTGTCAGAAAACATAAAAAATCCAAGGAAATCTTGGAATTTAATCAATCAATTAATAAATAAAAAGAGAAAGCCAACAATAATGGAATCAATCAAAAGTAATTTCCAACTTGATAGTGACAATGATATTAATATATTGGCTGACAGATTTAATGTCCATTACATAAATGCAATCGAGGATTTAAATATTGGAATGAATGGTAATCCTTTTGATATAAATGAGAGTTTACAAAATGGTAATTATATAATAGGAAATAACATTAGCATGAATTTCCAAACTATAAATGAAGAATCACTCTATAAAGCTGTAAGTAAAATTAATACTGATTCTTCTGGTGGCCCTGATAACATTATACCTATAGACATCAAAAATAATATACGTTATTTACATTTAGTCTTAATCCACTTTATTAAAAGAATATTTATAGTTGGTTCTATACCTCCACAAATGAAGGTTACTCATATTAGGCCTATATTCAAAGGGGGTAGGAAACAATACTTAAACTGTTATAGGCCTATTGGGTCAGTTTCTGTAATAATGAAGATTGTGGAGCATTTTGTAAACCAGCAGTTGAGTGATTATTTAAAAAGATATGAAATTATCAGTAAAAAAAATTTGGATCTATTCAAAATAAATCTACAATAGATCTTTTGGAATTGTTAACAAATGATATTAATAAAGCTATAAATGATAATAAAGTTGTGATCTCAGTAACAACAGATTTAAGTAAAGCTGTTGACTTGGTTAATTATAATATATTATTGAACAAACTAAAAAATATAGGAGTAGGGGGTCCCTGATGAAATTCTTTAGTGATTATTTTAGAGATAGGAGATTATGTGCATCTATAGGATATATAATCAGTAGTAGTTTACCACAAACTTGTGGTTTGATACAAGGTAGTATAATATCACCCACTTTATTCAACATCTATGTGAATGATTTAGGATATTTAAATATTAAGAGTAATATCTTGCAATATGCAGATGATAATTTAATTTACATAGTTCATAAGGATATTAGTACTGGTATGTCATTGATTCAAGATGATCTTAATTTACTTACAAAGTATTTTTTGAATAATGGCATTAAATTGAACAGTAATAAAACAAAGGCTATTGTTTTTAGAAGCTCTAGGATTGATATTAATCCAATACAAGATAGAAACCTACCATTATTATGTCATAAACCTAATTGCTTTATTGATCCAAATAGTTGTAGATGTGAGAATCTACAGTTTGTTAACTGTATTAAACACCTAGGTATAGAATTAGATTTTAATATGAAATATGACTCATATATTGGTAGGCTTGCGAACAATTTAAGGGTAAGTGTAAAAAACTAAGTGGATGTCTCTCTATTACAATAAAGAGGTTAATCTATTTTTCCTTAGTTCAGAGTATGTTCTACTATGGTATATCTCTTTACTACTTGACTCCTGAATATATACCTAAGCAATTAAAAAGTATTTTGAACAGAATTCTAAAAGTATTATTTAAGGATCTGCCATTGGAAATATTGGGTATAATGAATTTTGATAGTCTCGCTAAATTTACAGATCTGTCTAGACACTACTTTGACGAGGAATACAGAGTATTGCCCAACCTACAATATAACTTAAGGCATATACCATTTTTCACTCAAAGACACAATAATAATTATGGAAAATTAACGTTACAGTATAAAATACCTCACTTACTTAATTCATTGCCTAGAAGTCTACAAGACCTACAAAATAAAAATCAAATGAAAAGGGATCTAAAAAAGTATTTTATTAATTTAAGATAACTATAGGTGGATAATAACTATGAATACTTTTCCATATAAAATTATAGGTATCGGTTTTTATTTATATAGAGATGCTTTCTAACAGTTGAAGGGTTGAAGAATCGTCTATCATCAAATAGTAAACAAATATATACTTACATATTGAGGTTATCCACCTTATCACGTTTGTAAACAGAAAAAAAAATTAAATAAATGAAAAAAAATCATCTCTTCGTTTATTAGATTGGCTATGCTCAAAATCGAACTATGCATAGATAAATAAGACAAAACTACAAAGAGATATATAAGCACTGTTGAGTTAATTAAGCACACTGGGAAACCTATATGATATAATATGTAATTCAACAGTAATACTGACAGAGTTTTGACGGGAGCCGGTATTAAACTGGTTCCTACCAATCGGGTCTTCCTTCTGAACACGAGAACAAAGAATGCCATTCCTGTTTGGCTCAATATCTGAGTGCATTCTTTGCAACTATTATAAATAAGGTTGTTAGTGAACAACAGTGAGACTAATTTTCACTGTCATTTATTAGCACATAAGTTTATAGTTAGAATATTATGTTTCTTAATACTTTTAGATTTATTTGTTGTTATTTGTATCGTTATTTCTTTGTATAATACATATGTTACATGCATATCGTCGATTTAATTTGTTTTTGTTTTTGTTAATTGAATTGTTCATAGTCTATATAGTATTTAATATTGTTTATTTATTGCCGATTTATAGTATATTTGTTTTATATAGTTATGTATATTATTTATTTATTTATTATTCCATTGTGTTTATTGCTGTTAGATTTTATTTGTTGTTATTTGTATCGTTATTTATTTGTATTATACATATGTTACATGCACATAATTGATTTCATTTGTTTTTGTTTTTATTTATTTGTTTGTTGAATTGTTCATAGTCTATATAGTATTTAATATTACTTATTTACTGCTGATTTATTGTATATTTATATTATATACTTATGTATATTGTTTATTTATTTGTTTCCATTCTGTTAGTGTTTAGTGCTTTGAGGCTTATATGTAGTTAGGAATGCCAGTCGTGATCCAGGAGGAAGTTTTAAACAATCAATCGATATGAATTACAAAAAAAAGTGAACATTAGGACTACTGATATTAAAAAATTACATTTTTGAAAAAAATTGGTATTTATAGTGAAGAACAAATGTTTTTCGATTTCCTTTAACTGTTTCCTTGGTGCTTATTGATTTGTTTAATTATTTTTGTTTCGTTTGTTATTTATTTTAATATTACCTAAATATTAAAGATATTTTACTATGATAAAATTAGTTTATCTCTCAAATAGCTATATGCTAGAGAGATTAAAAAAGACACTGCATTGTAAAAAATAAATTTAAGAAATAATAAATGATTTTGAATTTGAATTTGAATTTTGTATTACTATGAGTGTTTTACTAAACATATTTTCAAGTTTTACACGCTAAAATATAAGGTATAATTATCATTACAAAAATGTGTATTCATGAGTGTTAATTGTTCAATGAGTTTAGTTCTTCATTTAGCAAAACCATCAAAAACTACGGATACAAAATTTTACTATTTTCAATACCACTGTGTGTATGGGTGGGTGGGTGGGTCAATACCACTGTATTTGTATGGATGGTTGGCTGGGTCAATACCACTGTATGTGTATGGGTGGGTGGGTCAATATCTTTTTTTTTAACTTCACTCGCCAGTTGACATGGGCCTACAGGCCTGTGCGTCAACTTTATTCAACGAGTGAAGTACCGACCGTTGGCTCAGTGGGGATTCGAACCTTGGACCTTGCCCTCCCCAGTCCTAAGCCTTAGCCACTGAGCCACCACGCCGGCAGTATCAATTTATGTGTATGGGTAGGTGGGTACAGTCGACCATGTACGCAAAGGGAACCATGTAAGGGTAACCTGCAACCCACGCAAAGTCAACCTCTCTTCCTGGGGTTGACTCTGGAACTACTTGTAAGCCGTCTACTATTAGTCTAATGTTGTCGCCTATCCAGGATATCATGGAGATCTAGTCATTCTTATCTTACACGATATCAACCTCTCTTCCTGGGGTTGACTCTGGAACTACTTGTAAGCCGTCTACTATTAGTCTACAGTTGTCGCCTATCCAGGATATCATGGAGATCTAGTCATTCTTATCTTACACGATATCAACCTCTCTTCCTGTGGTTGACTCTGGAACAACTTGTAAGTAGTCTACTATTAGTCTACAGTTGTCGCCTATCCAGGATATCATGGAAAGATACATATCGACTAAAAATGTGTTCTAAAATACTGCTTTTATTTTTCAGTCTTAACTGTCGCAAACATATTTCAAATCCATTTTTAACTATAAGAGCAGTATAGTAGCTCATTGCATTTTAGGTCATTTATATAGTTGTTAATTAATATGATATTTTTTTAAACAGTTATCTTTTTTTACAAAGCAATCTTCCAATATAAAACAACACACTTTTGATAAAATATACACATATATTAGCTATAAAGAGTACACTAATTACACTGAATGCGCTGTTAATTAAAAACGCATTTTATTACATAGTTACAACTGTGTATGTTAAATAAACCTTAAACATTCGTATAACACCTCAACAATAGCATGCTAATGAACATACATGTATGGTAAAAATGAAATGTTTTGTACTTCGCAAAATATTTTATAGTAGTACATTTTATTTAGTGTGCAAAACAGAAAAATTATCAAAGGAGAGATCCTTTATCATTGCATTTATTTAGATCCTTGAAAATGAAATGTTGTGAATTATATTACAGAGGGGGTATCAATATGAATAGAATGTAAGTCGTAAACGAATAGGTCTTGGCTCAGGAGGACCGAATGAAAAAATATCAATATGTACAGAAATCCTTAAGAGTTTTATATGTAAGAAATAGACCACAGTTTACTGCTTAGCTTTTTCATATTATCAAAATTACTACTAAAATATCAAAATTATTATATAAATCGTTGAAGAAACTATTACACGTAATTAACAAGGTGTTACGTCTTATCTGCGATAAGCCTCAAGGTAGTTTATGTTTTTTTTTATTATTTGTACTATAAAAAATGATAAAATATACTTATATACCACCTCATTTGGTTTTAATTAAAAACCATTTATATCGTTGCTCTTCACATTTACCACTTTGTTATTTATTTATTTATTATTTTATATATATAAATTATATATATTTATAATAATAAATAAATAACAAAGTGGTAAATGTTTCATGGCCCATCAACCCTCCAAAATTCTAAAACTTGTTCAGTATATTGACCTACCTACTCTAGCATATAATCTCAGTGCTATATCTTTAACATAGTACCTATAAATACTTAAAATGTTTTTAACTTTTATTTAAATAGTTAATCTTTTCTTGTCAAAGAAGTTGGAATGCAGGCTTGAGTACAAACTCTGCGAGCAACCTTCATCAACTAGGTTGGGGAGTCAAGTTGTGGAGTCTTGCACTCAGCAGTCTGAGGCCTATACCTTCAAGGCTCTAGTGAGTATACAGTATATGAACAGTTTAGTGTTTGTTGCAAACAAGCATTGGTTGGTTTTTACAATAGTTGTCCTCTAACCATGGTAAGTGAGTGATATATAAATCTGATAATCCGAGCAGCATGGATATGTGCTGATTTTTAAACCCATAACGGAATGGTTTTATCTCCATAACTACATATAAACTCATCCTGAATAGGTATTTAACAATATCAACTAGTTTAAACTCTAAAACATCAATGGTTCGGTCTTGTTTTGATATAGGAGGTACTGACAACTTTTAGCCTCACCTGTCAAGGAGATAGATTATATCGCTACGTTACAATGATAGCTTATTATGTTATAAACCTAACAGATTGGCAATCACAGAAAAAATACACTTCTAGTGTTACCATTTATTCTCATTCTTTGTCATTATATGTATTTTGTATGTATGTTATACAAGATGTAACTAAAAAAGTGCATAGCTGTATACTTGAAGTAGTTCAGTTCTTGAGTAGAAAATGAAAATTAAAGTTTTATCAATTCCATTAAGTTTAGTGTATATCTGAATTGAAATTTGGAAGTTTTTTTGTACTAACACTATTTAAAATAAGGAAAACAGCCATTGAGTTGTCTTTGCCCATTTCGAATTAGTGGTTTTTCATACGAATCAAAATGCCTTCTAAACTGTTAGTTATGTTAATAAATTTTACACAGATGCAATAATTTTAACTGATTTTACTAACAATTTATTGGTAAGCCTATTATGAATGTAGTGTTGCCACACATATATTTTACTACATGTATTTACAACATCCAGAGAATGCAATAAAATATATTGTTTACAAAACTCCACCAAAAACAGCCTCACAATAAAAATTAGGGTACCAATAGATTTTTACCTAAATTAATTTTAATGTATTGGTTTTGTGTAAAATGTATGAACCCAAAAGATTACAAGTTGTTTCTATTTTAAAATATTTTTTTAATTTGCATAATACGTATTGGTATGTATATACAATACAAGTAAACGTCATACAACACAAATTTATTACAATATAAGCTGAAAATGCACAAATATATTACAATTCAAGTACAAAATGCACAAATATTATGGTGATCGATTTCGATGAACCACACTCACCACAATATCTGTGCATTTTGTACGTGTATTCTAATATTTTTGTACATTTTGTGCTTATATTGTAATAAATTTGTGTTGTATGACGTTTACTTGTACTGCGTTCTATTTAAAAGATGTAAACGAACACTTTATAAATCAGGATGTATAGAACTCAATGGCTGTTTTTATTATGTTTGAAGTCAACATTTCAAGTTGGTCGGTTGAATTTTTCTTGAATTATGAATTCTTTTACAACAAAAACACACACAAACCGAAAGGCATAAGTTAAAGGGAGCGGATTTCGACAGTTATTTAGTTTAAATTTTCTGCTCTAAATAAAATGTGTAACCTAAAAATATATAGCCAAAACACCTTATCAGCTGAACTTGTTATAACATACATAAATACAGATGTATGCATTAATAAATCACCACAGCCATTCTTCAACACCAAAAGCAAACAAAGGAAATGTAGTTAGGATATACTGATTGCAGTCCTTTGAAGCGTACAACAAGATTAAATTAATGTAAATAATTGAAAAGTTTGTCATTGACAAAATCTTTTATTACAGTAATTAGTTCAATGTATTTTCAATTGACAATTTGTTTTTACCTTACATCAGATTTAATATCGAATATTACAATTGTATTTATTCGATTAAAATAAAATGTATGTATAAAGTAATGAAAATATAATAAATTTATATGTTTCTTAAAAATCTGTGTTACATATGCAAAAAATTATTTAAGAAAATGTAGCAGTCTGATATAAATTACACCAAAGTGGTGAGTAAGGGTAGAACGGTGAGTAAACAGTAGGGGTAGGTCCTCAATGTAAAACAGGACCTCAATCAATACCGATCAGGACAGTGTAAACACGAGGGTTGAGCATTGAAAAATCAGTTGACGTTGCAAGAAACAATATTTTCTTGTAATTTATATATGGAGATGTTCTTGTTGATCGACTAACCTATTTATTATCTCAAAAGAAAAAAAAAAAAAAAAAAAAAAAAAACAATAAAAATTACAATAAAACTTAAATTTTGAAAGCGTAATTTTACTTGACCTCTAAGGACACAACAATGAAAAAGGAAACCTCCCAAAGTAAATTAAATATGATTGGTTTGAAATCATATAATTGAGAGAAACAGATCAATGTTAAAGCAATGTTAGATAGACATATAACTTATTGCAAAATTATATGTTGTATACAAAGAGCTAGTAAAGCTATGTTGTACACTATTATCAGTTTATTTATTATTATTATTTTTTTTTTTACAGCAGTGTGTTTCAAAAATGTAGTCATAATGTCCTGGCTTCCTAAAATATACAACAGAAATATGGTTTTGTTTAGTGCTACATGAAATGAGTTTTTACGTAATACTATGACGGTAATTCTTAAATAATAATATCTTGAATTTTTCGAAACGGTTTTATAATGGTTTTTCCTGTTATTTACCTTATTACCCTACATTTAGTTCTATTTAAGAAATTATTATTGACAAAATTTAACGTTTACAAAGTAAAAAACACTTGATATTGTTTGTTACATCAATTATCCAACATGTTTTTCTGTTGGCATAAAATATTAACCTATTGATCTCTTGGAATCGTCAACCTACTGTTATCTTGAAAATGGTACAACACTTTTGAATTTAAAATACAACCTTGTTTTCTGAGTGAAAAGGTAATTGTTCAGGGTTAATAGACATGCAGTAATATTATTAAAATATTATTTATTCGATGAAAATAAAGTGTATCTATAAAGTAATGAAAATATAATAACATTTTATGTTTATCAAGTGAAAAATCTGTGTTACATATGCAAAAAATTATTTAATTATACAAAATTGATGAGTAAGGGTAGAATGGCGATATGAATATTCTAAGCAGTTAGTTAAATATATTAAAATCCAACTTTGTTTCATTAGTATTCAACCTTTTAGATACATTTATTATGAATAGTAATCTTTATTATATATATATGAAATAGTAACTTGGTAATTACATATATATATATATATATTGTTTATTACATATATGTCCTGTCGCAAACCACTTTTCACTCCTGAGTCTGGGTCTCCACCAAGCCTCTCCATCGTTTTATGTACCTCCTTATTTACCCTACTTTCATTTCCTCCTACGTAATTTCTCCCTTTTCTACAAAAAAACTCAACTCATGCAGCAATTTTCTCTTCAGTGTTTTTCTCGGTCTACGCACTAACATTTCCAATATCTGCATTTTAGTGCCATACGTTCTACTTCTTTTAACAATTATCGTTGAAGTATGATACTTTAACTGATAAATAATTATTGTCACAATTCCAAATCAGAAGCGATGCATCATGAAAAACATATATCGTGATAAAAAAGTTCCTATTGGAAGGATCACTGGACAGTCATTGTAATGAATTGTTTTAGAATACCCAATTGTCCAATTATAATTGTTTCAATTGTCATTGCTGTCTTAGCTGTTTGTTTATAAATATCCTTGTCTTATCTCACACACTGGAAGATCCGATCATTATTGATGTCACCCAGTTAAAACGATTCAAATCACATCATCAGTTTGCAGATTTTTTTAAATTTAATTTTGTTTTCTCCGTAATTTTGTTTATGATGTAAAATAATCGTATTGACTCATATATTTATGTAGATAACAATACAACTCTTAATCAATCCTACCTTACCAACCTTCAAAACAAATCCTTCTCCATTATAGAATTAACGCTTCAATAATGTTGTTATTTATTAGATTATAGCTTAAGTTGTGTTTTTTTTAATTTTCTTTGTATGAAAGTCTTTCAATTTGTTGTTAACCTAGAAATAAAAAAAGAGTATAAAATATATATATATATATATATATATATATATATATATATATATATATATAGTATATATATATATAGTATATATATATATAATAATTTTTTTGCGGTTTGGTAGATTATTTTCGTTCGATTATTTTAAGTTTATGTAGTAGAGAGGACTGTCTAGTCCTATTCACTTAATAATACAGTGAACCATTACTTGAATTTTACTCAGCTTTATTAAACCCCTTACTGTTACAACTCTTGGTACTTTAAAAAAACTCTCTCATACAAAAAACTTCCTCAATAATATCTACTATTATAACATCAACCTTAATTAACGTTCCCCATAACAATAAAACCACAGTAACGTAGAGTTGCGTCAAGGCAGTTATAGAGCTAACTGTGTAGTTAAAAACTACTAGCGAACTATCAGATAAAGAATGCTTCAGTAGTACATACACTGACATACAGGATACTTCGTGGTGTTCTCTGGGAACAGTTGTTTTATATTTGGAATAGGTGTATTAATAATTGTATGAATAATAATTGAATTTATATTTGGAATATATTTACTATTATAAATACAAGTTCTTCAAACGGCATCAATAATGATATTATTTACTCTATAAAAGTATTGCAGTTGTAAATTTCACTATAGAATTAATTTGTTGTTATTTATATATTGAATGAAATATTTATATTAGTATTTTTACCTTAAATATCAATGATATAAAATTATATAATTGTTGTTTTATTTAACTATTTCGAACAAATGCTTGCAATATCTGACCCTGATAAGTTTCAAAACTTATCAACAGTGGCCATTCTAATATAAATCCTACAATTCAAACAACTATTTAATTTACGTTAAACAAAATTTACATTCGATACAGGACGGGCACTATTTTAACTACATCTAAAAATTCTAATCTAATATTTTCAATTCCACGTTAAATGCTTATTTAAAATAAGGCCACATTATACTGGCCAGCAGTTACTAAAAACTTATTACAATTTTAATTTGGCAGACCTTCAAAATCAACATTTTATATTACTCTAAAATAAGTCAATCATACACTCACTTTTTAAATGTCAAAATGTTTTCTTCGTGACTTTTTTTAATATTGCCATAAAGAGTAGGCAAAATTGATCCCGATATTCTCTCTGCAAAGACCGAATGTGGCCTTTGTACTAGGTATTTTTCTTCAAAATCGTTTACCATATCTCGTATTTAGCTCGTTAAACTTATTATTACCTAAATGCTCTATTAGTTACAATATTATATGTAAAACTCGTCGATGTCGTTGTTCTTGCCATCATATATACGTGAAATAGTTCCGTTAGCTGCCCTCCTAAATTAACACTTCTATGATCCTCAATTGCAATCTTTGTAAATGGCATTCTGATGACATACAATATGCTTTCATACCCCATTGACGATTCAAATAGTGCCTAATAAATGACAATTTTTAATTTTATATAACTTTCAGCCTCTTGCACTTTTATTTCCATTTACTGCATAATTATTTTTTTCATTGTACAGGTTTTTTTCATAGTAACTCTAATCAAAAGTTGTTCAATATTTTCTTTTTAAAATATTGTCTAAAATTTTTCAATATTTATTTAATATTATTTCATTGCTATAATTTATCTAATTATGTATTTTATTCAGTTTGCATTTTTCATTTAATCCTGACTAAGAGTAGTCCATTAGTTTTAGTATTAATTGTTCATTGTGCTGTTTAAGATTGAGCTTTTTTATCTTTTTTATTTTTTTGATTTAAGAACTCCCTTCCACGCACAAGCCTTGGGCTTATGTAGAAGGCACTCACATACATAATAAAAACTATTTTGTTTATTTACCTTTTGTCTAACCCTATGTACGAATTGATATTCCAGTGTATTTATTTATTTCATCTAACTATGTAGTTTATGTAACCTTATGCATCATATATTTTAGTGAGTAAATAAAGATTTTGATTTGATATCCAAAAACCTAATTAATTTTGTACATAGCCATTAAACATACGCTCAAACTTGAATGCAATCTAAATTTATGACATTTCTATGTACAATTAAATTAAAATATAATATTATATATAATAGCTTGATAAATTAAAATAGTCAGTGGATATTTTGTTAGGTCCAAAAATAAGTATAATAACAATCTTAAAAAATGTTAAATTCTTGATTGACAGGATATGTGCATATATTAAGAGCAAGGAGATAATGAAAAGGACGTTTAGTAAAATATAACTGCATTAAAGTTTGTTTTTTTTATTTTTAATTTTATTCGGAGAGAACTACAGTGTTAGGCCATAAAATCTATGATGGACAGTCTTACTATTGCTAGTAATGTATTGGATGGGTTAATAATACCAGTATTATATATCAGTGAGTGATTAGAGGGGGGGGGCTACCACAGAGGTGATGACCCACCGACCAACCGAAGCGCGTACTAGTGATGACTACCCACATAAAATTATTTTCCAGATCTCACAATCGTATAGTTAGCTCGTTTTCCATAATACTTACAGACTGAAAAGGCTATATTTATGATGTCCACTAACATACTACGAGGTCAAAAAAATGGAGGAAACATTTGGTCTGCAAATATAATTGACAATTGATTATTTACTATGACAATATGTTTATGGCTATAAAGTTTATATAATGGGATACGAGTATTACGTTCCGTAGTTGACATGAGAAAGGCTATACAGCAAATTATTTGTATAAAAAAAACCTTTAAATATGTGGTACATTTCTTTAAATTTGAAATATTTTTTAAATTTGTATTGTGTACAATTTGTATAAACAAATAACGTTAAGTGGCTTTATTTTTAAAATATTGCATATTAATAGCGTTTGATTAAATAATTAAAGATTTCTCATGTTAAATTACTCATTATTCATTAATATGACGCCGACTGTCAAGGTATGAGGAAAATATAGGGGCGAATGAGTGTAATGAGTGTAGCTAAACAAGTGATGTCATTGTTACCTATTAAGGTCGACTGATCCCAAGAAAGAGCTATTTATTAATAGTCAGTTAAGGGACCTAAAGATTTAAGTGGAATCCGAACCACGAAGTTGTCTCATTTTCAGCTAACTGACAATCTTCATACTCAGTTACCTTTTTTACATAACATATGAATATTAACATTAATAATGCCATACATTAAGTAATGTAAATATTAATATACACTAAATACACCTGGTAATTAACTTAATCATGAGTCTTGTTAAGACATTTATTTTCGTATAAACCTTGATGTACTTTTTTATAAAACCTTATTTAGAACATGTAATGTTTTTCTTATTTTTAATACTGTATATAATTTTAATTTGATTTTGTTAAAGCCTAACACAAATGTCATCAAAATAAATTCCAAGAATATGAAACTGCTAAAAAGTTAAATTTAAAAGTTGAAATTGAAAGATAAATAAATCTTATGTTAATCCTTTTAAGTCCATAAATGAAACCCACAGGTTTGGGGAAAAGTTAATCAAAGCATGATATAAACTGAAAACTTCTCAGATACCGTTTTACGGGGCAGTTTCTTGGTTGAATAAAGCTGATATCCAGAGTTAAGTTTCTAGACGGGCAATCTGGCCCCTCTCACAGTCTAACACTGTTTCGTTTAATATAAAAGTGTGTTCAATAAAAAACCTATTTTCTCACTTCAAACTTTTTATAAGTTTTTTATTCTTTTATTTTAGTGTGTAGACAGAATAAATATTTATTAAGTTTGTATGAAACGTTTACGGACGAGTAAAGTTTTAATTTGATATGCTTTAAAATAAATTTATTACTGTATATCTATATTGATTATTATTCACATATAGGCCATAATGTATAACGATATGTTGGTTTGTGAATGTGAATTCATATTTACGTAATTTAACTGTGATTGTAGGGTATTTTATCTAGTATTCTTCCCAGAGATTTCTGAAAATTAATTTACTTTTTAGAAGATATCTTCACTGTTAATTGAAGTGTATGAATGATACACAGTAAGAAAGAGACAGTGAAAGATATTTTTTTCTCACTGGTGACAGACGTTTTTCTGCTTTATCCGGCACAAATGCAACATGTGATTGTTGATACGGGACTACCACTTTATTTAATTTCCATTTGTCTACCATATTTAATTTAAAATTAAATTAGTAGATTTTAACTGATTATTTATATTTGTCAGATTTAGTATGTTAAAATTGAATTTAAAACAAAAAAAATTCATATAAATAACTTTATAGTTAATATAGATCTAAAGTCACTTTTGAAATGTGAGTCAAGTACATAACTATTCTGTGCATATAGTATGATTAGAAGTACAGACGTCACAAATGTAACAATAAATACAACCTATCAATACTTTGCATTAATGTTAGGTATTAAACTCGCAATTTTTAAATCGCAAATAATTTTTCAAACTTGTAAAATGATTTGAGCATAGCGTGAAAATATTATAAAATGTGACCAGTGAATATACATCTTTATTGTGAACGAATATACATCTTTAAGTGAACGACTTTATATATATCTTTATTATTAAAGTAATATTATCACACTTTATCAGGCTAGTATTATTTATTCAATGTCTTTGTCAATATTTATATCATAACAAAATGTTATGTTTTGCACTATTAAATAAATGATTTTCATATGGTCTGGAAACTTTTGCCTGAAAACAAAAGCCCTTCATGTATGTCATCCCGATATATATCCAAATATAATCACAAACTTACGTATTATTGCAAACCGAAAATTGTTAAACAATGAATAAAAACTACTTAAGTGACTTTGTTTATAGATGGTTATTAAAACCTTGATAATTTAATTATAAATTATGTCTTGACAAATGAGAATTTGTAAAAAGTAAACATTGCAAAACACGACACAATGACAAAAATAAGAAGTTAAATACTCTACTTTTTTATTTCGGCAAAATTCGTTTACTAACACTGGTACGCAACACGATTATACTTAAGTAACTGCAAATTTGGACTTGGGAGTCCATGATGTTAACACTACAGGGGTTAGTTAAAGACAGTGTTCAGCTTTATTACCACTATACGCTAGACCTCTGCAAAGTATACTTTTCCTTGTTGCTTTCTTAGTTACCTACTAATTTTATTCACAGCTGTACACCATATATGTCTATCAGGAAACATTCATCATCCACTATATATATGACTCACCTAGCACCTTAAGTAAGGTTGGCTGCTTATATTTGAATTTTAAAATTGAAATATTAAATCTGTATTCCAGGATATTTCAACTAGGTAGGTAAAGTGAAAATATTGATCATACTATTTTTATCCTTATGTCATAATTTACTTTGAATCAGTAATAACGGTAAATTCAGGCATTTTGAAGCAACCTGTGTTTATTTTGAAACTTAAAACAGGTTGGTTTACAGAACGTTTTTATTTCAGAACCGTATTGGCTGTACCTTCTGTGGATAACGTTAGTTGATTAAGCAAGGTGATATAATAATTTATTTGATTTATAAATTTAAAGTTAAGCGAATGGGTAATCAATGATCTTATTGTCTACAGTTGATAAAGTACTTAACTCGTTCGCTGCGGCTATATGTAATAATAACTATCCGAAATACTAAAAAATATTAGTATGAAAAACATACCTTATGCTGCCTGAAGATGATTCCAAGTCTTAAAATTGGGTTTCCGCCACATTTTCCGTATCTGCCACCATTCTCATTTACTTGTTAAATGGTTTTAGATAAGTAGTGTAGCATTACACATAACAAAACCCCTTTAAATACTCATAAAATATGTTAAGACATATCCAGAATAAAGTTTGTGTTAAAAGTTATTACTTATTTATAAGTAGTGGTTGTGAATAATTTTTAAACTGTAACTGTTTCGGCATTTTGGTAGGGTTTTAATGTGGTTTTTATTTTGTAGTAGATTTTCGTACCACTGTTTTAGAAAAATGAGCGTAAAAAGTATAATACTACAAATATCCTATAAAAAATTAATAATTGAGTTAAAAATAAAATAGAGTAATACTTTACTACCAATATTATCTTTTGATTTTATATTACTGACTTTGGTGCAGGTTATTTGTTTGTTTAATAGAAAGTGTTTACTCAATCCCGCGATCTCATTAGGTAAAAGCCAGTCACTGTCTGAGTTCATCAATGTTACAACACAATCTACTTACGTGACGCAAGTTCATTCCCCAGAATAAATAAATTGCACATGTATTTTTTCATCCTTGTTGATATTCCTGTCCTATATCCTAAATTAAATGTCTGGAAATGGTTTTTTCTTATTGAAAGTGTGATTTTTTATGGATTAGTATGAGAAACAGGATTTATGTCAAGCAATGTAGTCATTAAACTACAATAGTCTTTTTTTACTAGCTGTGCTATCCCCATTTTTATCCACCAAAAGTTGGGTTAAGTGTTATGGAGGGCCTGTTATTATGTATAGAGACAAATCAATACCAATGTACTTGTATAGGTGGGTGGGAGGCTCACTACCACTGTACGTGTATTGTGGGTGGGGGATGGGCACGCGGGTCAGTACCAAAGTGTTTGTATAGTGCCAACCTTTATGATTTACTTAACTAATGTATCGATTTATTATTTAAGTCGCCTAATTATAATATATCAATTATTAGTAACTTTGACATTTTATTAATACAACAAGAACTATGATAGCTCAAGAAGGACCCTTCCACTGAACGTGTTTGGGTGGATGGGCGGGTCATCACCTCTGAACGTGTATGGATAGATGGTTGGGTCACCACCACTGAACGTGTTTTGGTGGGTGGGCGGGTCATCACCACTGGACGTGTTTGGGTGGGTGGAGTGGTCCACACCATATAACATATTATTTGGTAGCCTAAGTATTTTAACTTGTCTTTCGGGTGTCAAGGAAGTAGGGTCAGCAAGGTGCAGGGTCAGCAGGGTATAGGTTACAGGGTCAGCAGGGTACAGGTTACAGGATCATCAGGGTATAGGGTACAGAGTCAGCAGGGTACAGGGTCAGCAGGGTATAGGGTACAGGGTCAGCAGGGTATAGGGTACAGGGGCAGCAGGGTACAGAGTCAGCAGGGTACAGGGTCAGCAGGGTACAGGGTACTAGGTCAGCAGGGTATAGGGTACAGGGTCAGCAGGGTATAGGGTACAGGGGCAGCAGGGTACAGAGTCAGCAGGGTACAGGGTCAGCAGGGTACAGGGTACCAGGTCAGCAGGGCACAGGGGCAGCAGGGCACAGGATCAGCAGGGTACAGGGTCAGAAGGATACAGGGGGAGCAGGGTACAGGGTCAGAAGGGTACAGGGGCAGCAGGGTACAGGGGCAGCAGGGTACAGGGGCAGCAGGGTACAGGGGCAGCAGGGTACAGGGTCAGATGGTACAGGGGGAGCAGGGTACAGGGTCAGAAGGTACAGGGGGAGCAGGGTACAGGGTCAGAAGGATACAGGGTACCAGGTCAGCAGGGCACAGGGTCAGAAGGTACAGGGGGAGCAGGGTACAGGGTCAGAAGGTACAGGGGCAGCAGGGTACAGGGTCAGAAGGGTACAGAGTCAGAAGGTACAGGGTCAGAAGGATACAGGGTACCAGGTCAGCAAGGTACAGGGTCAGAAGGTACAGGGGCAGCAGGGTTCCACGGTCAGAAGGTACAGGGGCAGCAGGGTACAGGGGCAGCAGGGTACCGGGTCAGAAGGGTACAGAGTCAGCAGGGTACAGGGTCAGAATGATACAGGGTACCAGGTCAGCAGGGCACAGGGGCAGCAGGGTACAGGGTCAGAAGGTACAGGGGGAGCAGGATACAGGGTCAGAAGGATACAGGGTCAGCAGGGTATAGGGTACAGGGTCAGCAGGGTATAGGGGCAGCAGGGTACAGAGTCAGCAGGGTACAGGGGCCAGGGTACAGAGTCAGAAGGTACAGGGTCAGAAGGTTACAGGGTACCAGGTCAGCAGGGCACAGGGGCAGCAGGGTACAGGGGCAGCAGGGTACAGAGTCAGCAGGGTACAGGTTCAGAAGGATACAGGATACCAGGTCAGCAGGGCACAGGGGAAGCAGGGCACAGGGGCAGCAGGGTACAGAGTCAGCAGGGTACAGGGTCAGAAGGATACAGGGTACCAGGTCAGCAGGGCACAGGGGCAGCAGGGTACAGGGTCAGAAAGTACAGGGGGAGCAGGGTATAGGGTACAGGGGCAGCAGGGTACAGAGTTAGCAGGGTACAGGGTCAGAAAGATACAGGGTACCAGGTCAGCAGGGCACAGGGGCAGTAGGGTACAGGGTCAGAAGGTACAGGGGGAGCAGGGTATAGGGTACAGGGGCAGCAGGGTACAGAGTCAGCAGGGTACAGAGTCAGCAGGGTACAGGGTCTGAAGGATACAGGGTACCAGGTCAGCAGGGCACAGGGGCAGCAGGATACAGAGTCAGCAGGGTACAGGGTCAGAAGGATACAGGGTACCAGGTCAGCAGGGCACAGGGGCAGCAGGGTACAGAGTCAGCAGGGTACAGGGTCAGAAGGATACAGGGTACCAGGTCAGCAGGGCACAGGGGCAGTAGGGCACAGGGTCAGAAGGAACAGGGGGAGCAGGGTATAGGGTACAGGGGCAGCAGGGTACAGGGGCAGCAGGGTACAGGGTCAGAAGGATACAGGGTACCAGGTTAGCAGGGCACAGGGGCAGCAGGGTACAGGGGCAGCAGGGTACAGAGTCAGCAGGGTACAGGGTCAGAAGGGTACAGGGTCAGAAGGATACGGGGTACCAGGTCAGCAGGGCACAGGGGCAGCAGGGTACAGGGGGAGCAGGGTATAGGGTACAGGGGCAGCAGGGTACAGAGTCAGCAGGGTACAGGGTCAGAAGGATACAGGGTACCAGGTCAGCAGGGCACAGGGGCAGCAGGGTACAGGGGCAGCAGGGTACAGAGTCAGCAAGGTACAGGGTCAGAAGGATACAGGGGGAGCAGGGTACAGGGGCAGCAGGGTACAGAGTTAGCAGGGTACAGGGTCAGAAGGATACAGGGTACCAGGTCAGCAGGGCACAGGGGCAGCAGGGCACAGGGTCAGAAGGTACAGGGGGAGCAGGGTATATGGTACAGGGGCAGCAGGGTGCAGGGGCTGCAGGGTACAGGGACAGCAGGGTACAAAAATATAAGTTTCCAAACAGATACTCGAAATAGGCTAAAGATATTGGAACTCACAAAAGATGGGCTGAAGAATGCTAATTCAATAACGGTTATGAGGTATACGGTTCCACCCTCGAGAAACGAACTGGCCTATGGGATAGTTCGCAAAAGGGCCATCGATAGTTAATTTGCGATTTTCCGAGGGCTATCCGAAATGGAGGCATGTCCAACAAGTTGCAGGGGGTAGAGATATTGTGGAAAGAGTTTGGAAGGAGAGGGGAGACTAAGTAGAGAGCTTGAAGCGATAAGACTTCAGGAACCTAATTCAGAGGGACAACCAGTTATTTGAGGTTCATCTACCCATATCTTGCAAGCCACCTTGTGACAGCAAACGCGGGACGAGAGGACTTGGTACTACGATCCAAACCACCTACGAGATCGACCCCCAAAAGAATTCATGAGTAGCCAACCTGACCATGAGGAACGAGTGGACTCCAGATCCACTACGACCCGTTGGAACCCATACCTGAGGGAGACATAGAGTTCCAGGGGAATGTCAAATTTCTGTTATCACCTCCAGGGTTTCAGGGTGATTGGAAAGTATAAATTTACCGAAACAGGGAAAGTAGCAATTGCCTTCGATATTCATTTAACCTACACCAAAGCTTGAGCCGACCGGCTTGCCATTGTTAGAGTAGGGAGCTAATAATAAATATAACTCATTAACAGAGTTATTGTTTTTGAGTCAATATTTTATCAATTAACTTTGATAATTTTAACATATAAATTTTAGGAGGAAGTAAAGGTTTACTTGGTGGAAACCCTAAGTTTTACAATGAGTGGGCGAGTAGGTCAATCGTATAATTTTTCATGTCATTAAACGTGAAAAATTAAATATTTAAATCATGTATATTACTATGTAACCTAGCAAAATACTTCTTATAATGTTCTTATTATTCTTATATTGCTCCTAATAGTGATCTAATTCGACATCTAAATGAAGACAACAAATTCAGTGTCGACCTTCAACGAATTACATAAAATACATTGTATGGGTCTCTTTAGATAAGGACCCCCCACTCTTGAAAAATGTTATATACAAATATTCCCACGAATAAAACAAGTCATAACAGTGATTCAGTAAATTTCAATATGAAAAAAAAGAGATATTATGTTATTATTATTATAACCCTACCCAACTTAACATAACCTAACCTAACTTGTCTAGTAATTGTAAGCAACTTTGAAATAATTTCCTATTGTTGGGTTTTTGTTAAGTTGACTTTTATGTTTCCGTATATACCGTGAATTTCTTCTTAACACTGAACCACATTTGGCAAATAACGGTGAGGCTGAGGGAGTTTAAGTTAGAAAAGTGGGGGGGGGGTTCTCTTCTATTATATACCCAATTTTATGTTCTCAGACCAGGAATATTATAAAATAATAACCTTTTGTGAACTGCATAACTACTGTGGGGTGAAGAACTTGGGTAAGCAAAATAGATCATCCAACTGTTTGTTGTATCTTTGTTTTACTTTGTATCACATAGGTGATGTGTAAAATGTTGTTCATTAGTTGTTACAGTAGATGGAAATCGTTGTGCACTAAATAAATAATGTACAACTGACACCAAGTTTTCATTGTGATCCTGGACATAAAATAATCATGGGTGGATTGAACAGTAGACCATTCATTCCAGCTATGTATAGTCAGATAACGGAAACCAATACTTCTCAGTGATTTAGGTATTGGCTATTTCACTCTGGAGACACTGTGTTATCGTAAGTCCTTACACAACAAGTATGAAGTAATCGAATTTTTGAGTAGATGATTTTATCTGTAACTGAAAAGCTACTTTACTAAGAATGTAATACCATCGTAAGACAAAAAAAACTAAAAAATAATAATTTTTAAACAAATATGAATCAATACCTAGACGTATGTATGAAGTGTTTTGATGTTTTCAATAACTTCTTTTAGATAAAAATAAAATACCTATATCCATGCTTGTGCTTCATAACCATGGTAATGGGATCATCCTTAAATCAAATTCTATATTCAAATAAATGCCTTTGTTTGGTATCTCTTCTTTATAGTCTGCCGTTTTAATTTTGTTTCTTTTAAATGTTCACAAAATGACAACCACTCATACTATATCCGAGAAAAAATAATAGAGATTACAGTATTAAAATAATAATACCATTAGGTTTGATTTAAAACTAATTCTATTGTTTATAAGATTCCTTATTAGTATAATTTATTGCAAATGAATTATTAAAAAAATATACGTAACACCAAATAACTAAAAGGTTACAACAACCACTTCGATAAAGCACATTAACCATTATTTGACCAAAGGGACACTTACAGAGGAGGACATTAAATTTAGTATTCTCTTTGGTCTGTGGATGGTTAACTTGGTTAGCTTAAATCAATCATTTTCAACGATTTCGATCCTCATATTTCAATTCTAGGAAACTTGTATCATAATAATAATATTTATTTATTTCCGTGAAAATTTCACTATAATTTTATTGGTAAACGTCAAGCTTAGTGTTAATATTAAAATTTTGCTCTCACACTTACAAACAAAGACCCTTACAAACATAAATTTTTTACACTCACTCTCTCATTCATTCGAATTTTTCCGAGTTTTAAATGCCTTCAGCACTGGAGCACTGTTAATTGAATTTGGCAGTCTGTTGACAAATTGAAATCCAGCCTGTGAAGGCAATTGTTCAAAAATCACCGTCCTGTGTGTGTGTGTGTGTGTGTGTGTGTGTGTGTGTGTGTGTGTGTGTGTGTGTGTGTTTGTGTGTGTGTGTGTGTGTATGTGTGTGTGTGTGTGTGTGTGTGTGTGTGTGTGTGTGTGTGTGTGTGTGTGTGTGTGTGTGTGTGTGTGTGTGTGTGTGTGTGTGTGTGTGTGTGTGTGTGTGTGTGTGTGTGTGTGTGTGTGTGTGTGTGTGTGTGTGTGTGTGTGTGTGTGTGTGTGTGTGTGTGTGTGTGTGTGTGTGTGTGTGTGTGTGTGTGTGTGTGTGTGTGTGTGTGTGTGTGTGTGTGTGTGTGTGTGTGTGTGTGTGTGTGTGTGTGTGTGTGTGTGTGTGTGTGTGTGTGTGTGTGTGTGTGTGTGTGTGTGTGTGTGTGTGTGTGTGTGTGTGTGTGTGTGTGTGTGTGTGTGTGTGTGTGTGTGTGTGTGTGTGTGTGTGTGTGTGTGTGTGTGTGTGTGTGTGTGTGTGTGTGTGTGTGTGTGTGTGTGTGTGTGTGTGTGTGTGTGTGTGTGTGTGTGTGTGTGTGTGTGTGTGTGTGTGTGTGTGTGTGTGTGTGTGTGTGTGTGTGTGTGTGTGTGTGTGTGTGTGTGTGTGTGTGTGTGTGTGTGTGTGTGTGTGTGTGTGTGTGTGTGTGTGTGTGTGTGTGTGTGTGTGTGTGTGTGTGTGTGTGTGTGTGTGTGTGTGTGTGTGTGTGTGTGTGTGTGTGTGTGTGTGTGTGTGTGTGTGTGTGTGTGTATTTTAATTAAGTAGTGTTTGACTTTTCAATGTTTTTTTCCTTTATAAGACACAAGTTTCAAAACGTAGAACTAAAATGTTTGGGTAACCAAATTGGCGAATTGTGTAAGGTGTCTTTGAGATTTGAGAGGTGGCACATGTCAGGTTCTTATTTCTATCATTTTTAATGATCACCTTGTACTGTAAATGAAATGAAAACCCCCTTTATTCATGTAGTGAAGTTAGGACTATTTAGTATTCTCTACCACTCAACCACTCACTATACTGTACTGGTTCTCTTCGTTAATTCGTCTGAGCAAATTTCCCGTATATCAGTCAGTACACGGAACGGACGGTGATTATTTGACCGTCATATGAAGAGTGTCAATATGATGACAAGAATTGGATAATTTGCCATAGCTTTTCACGGTGTGAACTTACGAGTACAAAAGAGTATTAGTATTTATTAGGATAAGAAGTACATGTTCAGGAATGTATTAGGTTCTTTAATATGTTGATAGTTCACAGATTTAACTATTTGGGTAGATTATCATCTATCGTCTCTATCTACTCACAAGTAGATGTCACTACGTGAAAGTGGGAAAGTTAATATTATTTTCTGGTTATCTCCTTTAGAAATTATTTTGATACTAAAGGAAACTGCAACCACCTTCAGACAAGGAGATTAGAAAGAATACCTCAAGCATAATGTTGAATCGTATACCTTCGACTGGTGCATATTGCAAACTTAGACAAATAAAATATAATGTGGATATATTATGAAGGGATGAAAGTAGAAAATATTGTTAGATAAACTACAAGACAGTTGTAGTAACAAATTAGCCAACTGATCGCATTACGCTGGAAATTTGTAATTGTTTCAGTAGGTTAGTTTAATAAATTGCAAATACAAACTTTTCTGAAACATTTCATACGTAAATTAAGAATGTTTTCATATTTGAGATACTTTTTGTTTGTTCAATTCACTATTCTTTATGCAATGGTTATCTCCTGACATCATGACAAAATGCTAAAAATAATACGTCAAATACATGCTTCTGAATTTCATTTTTAATAAATGGATTTTACAGCATTATATTTTTAAAATTTTGTATATTAAATGAAAACATTTTGTCATGTATTATTTCATAGTTGCATATACTTTCAAATCTAAATGAATTTTTAATTTATCTTCATAAGCTTGTTGCATAACTAACCAAAATATTGTTTTCGTGATGTCATACCAACAGACGTTACTGTATAGCTTTCAAATATGTTTGTAGAGTTTACAAATAAATTTAAACCAAGGATTTCATAACGAGTCTTATTGCTTTTCTCAAAATAATCTAAGGGCACAAAAGTAAATATGCATAAAGTTTTTACGTTTGTTTTCTAGCTTGCAATTTGTTGTATCTCTGCTACTAACTAAAAATGTAGGCATTAACACAAAGCTGAAGAGTTTTGTGGATTATAAAAATACCAAAGTGGTTGTAGCTTTAATAAATTTTTTCAGTTCTAAAAAATGTTAAGGGCCACATGCGGACCGAAGCCGTGAATTGAAAAGTGAGTAGCCCTGATTTAAACCATTGTAAAACTATCTAACTATGTTCATTAGATGAATGAAATTAAATATTATTAAACAATCAAAATCGAAATTAAATATCAAAAGCTTTAAAGTTAAATATTTGAAAATATTGGCGTTTTTCAAACGGGAAATATAAATACAGATACACTACATATATACTTTGGTAAATAAATTTGGTTCCATTTTTTGAGGAACTAAATTTTACTTGACAGTTTTGAAGCTAATTAATAATATACTGACACTAAAGCATGATTTTTATGAAAGGTATACTCCAGGATACTAAAGGAAAGTCTGAAAGTTTTCTTGTTTCAGGGAAGAATAGGGTCAAGCAATAACAAATAGAGATGTCTTCTTATAAAAGGAAACACACTTTGGAAATATATTTTGTTCTAGTATCTTAAAAGCTTTTGGATGTAAAGAACTGCTAGTGGAATATAAAAGCCCCTTAAGTTGAAGATTATTTCATCTACTCACCAAAGTGTTGTAAGTTTTTTTATTTAGTCCTAAGTATTGATATCATGAACTCAAAAATTTAAAAATGGACGTTTAAGATAAATGTAGGATATTCAAAAGGGATGCATAACCATGAAGGGAAATTAACACAAATTAATTTTTTTTTTTTTTTTAATAACATAAATTTGGCATGAGAATAAGTGATCGGGGTAGTGAGATAATTATGTCTAAGGCTTCTAATAACTACATAAAATAATACATTATACAACAAGCTCGTTATAAGTTTTTTCAGCATATATTTTCTTCCAAATTGTTTGTTCAACATATTAAAATCCCAAAATACTACTAAATATTAAAAACTAAGCTCTAAAGTGTTACATAAACTAGTAAACAAGGAGAAAGTATTTTACGGCTTTTGTAAAATGTTAATTGAATAAGACAGTATACATAGAAAATAGTTGCTAAACACTGACTATGAGACACCTCGGTCTACAACCGAAACTAGTTAAGGAAAAATAGTTACCACTATTTAAAGTTAGGTCAAGAGTGGAACTTTAAGGATATAAATCCAGATTACAAATTAAAATGCAATTGAACGCTTTAATGTATAATCAGAGATTGGGAAAATAAAACACGGAAGATATTGGTATACAATACGAAAAAACACATCTGTCTACGATTCACGGATTTATTATATCATTATTGGCAAATAGAATGTTAATTTACAAAGAAAAGAAAAGTTAGTTCAGAATAACTGGAAAACAAGATAGGCTTAATGATATCATATAAAATCTAAAATGATGGTTATATTTGCAACCAAAAAATTAGAAATAAAAGAACAAGTGATGGATATAGGAGGAAACATCAAAAACCTAGCTAACATCACAAAGAATTTATACAACACTCTTTTATTTTACTAATAAACACAACTAAAACATTACAAAACAGTAATGTTTATGTATAGCGTATAGTTATTTTTCAGCTACTATTTTTTATTTCAAATTATATAAACTCTGTGTATACTCAAAAATGTATTATAATATAAAAACATATTTTTTAAAGTAAACTAAGGCCACAAAAATTTTAAACCAATCTATCATCTAATTCCTGCCTAACTTATTCTATTTATGCTAGCTAAATCCTCCGTAAAACAGGGACACTCTGTATATATGTGATTCATTGTTTGAATAGACTCCCCGCAGTTACATGACTGATCTACTGTCAATCCCCATTTATATTTCCAGAAGTTACATGTGCCCACGCCAGCTTGGAACCGATTCAACAATGTCCATTCCCCACGATTGCGATTCATTCCAACTATTGACGGATCATTAATAAAGAACTTATTCCGTTCGTGAAAACGTTCCACGCCTTTGACCAGCTATTATTGGGTGAGAAATTTGATCTGATCAACAGAAAAGCAGTGCGTAGAGGTGGGTTTCGAGATTTTAGCGACCGTTCTGACGTGGGAGATCCTTAGTGAGGGGGAGGTGTGGTGCATTCAAGATATTATTAAATTCTTAACTATTACCTCCAGACGTATCATTTTTGGAGGAGCTTTATTGCACAGTACCGGGATCCAGGTAGTCAAGTTGCCATGAGAGTGCTCCTAATTTAAGAAAGATCCGTTAAAGAGCAAAATAAGTATGTATCTTTCCATTACAATGGACCATTTACACAAAGAGTTGATAATAGATTTAAGAAATTCAATTTAAAAGTAGCTTTTAAGACTTGTAATACTATTTCCAACATTGTACACCCGAATATTGAAAATGCCTTTTGCTAATATTCTATTGTAGACTGTTTGAAAGCATTGTTTCACTTTGCCACTAGCATGCATAAGAAATTCTGGAAAGATACCATCAAAGCCGGCTGCTTTCCCTGCTGTTATAGCAGAAATTGCCCTAACTAACTCTTCATCCGTGAAATTTCTGGAGAATGCCACGTTTATAAGCTGACTATCCATTTAGATATACTAAAAGTCTTACGATAAAGCATTTCTCTTTCAATTGAATATTTACCAGTGGAGATTTCCTTTGAAAGTGACCACGTGTTTGTACTACTGTGGGTAAAGTTTATGTCTTCAACAGTTTTAACGCATTTTTCTTCTGGCACTGTCTAGAGAGTGCATCAGCAGATTGGCTTTGTTGGAGTTTTTGGTAGCACTAAACTCTTTGGAAAAGACATCTGATTTGTTACTCCAGCCTGGTATATACTCATTTCTGTATCCTCTCAGTATGCAAACTTTAGCACTGGACAAGACGAGACTTGTGAAACGATCGTAATTTCTTATTGTAGAACGATTTAACCTGATGCTATCATCAAGCCTGATGATAAAGGCCTCCCGGTGTACTTTATTAAAATTTAATCTGGCCTTGGAAAAGATCGAATTATGGGAATTTGGATTCCCAATGAAACCAGTTTGCCTATGTTGAGAGTGGGAAAAGGCACCAAGAACTTGCTTACTTGGTTTTGGGCTTGATGATCGTATATATTATCGAAAGCATAAGTTGAGGGTGTAACCTCAATGCCAACAAACTGAATAAAATGTGGTTGAATCTTTAGCATCAAAGGTCAGGAAAACGTTGTTCATTTCAGCCCAGTCAACAAGCTTTATCCTATTCTCATCGTCGGTGTTGTAACCCCATTGGCTAAGGAGACTGTTTAAGTCACCCACATAGTGGACAGGGTGTTCAAAAATTGGCAGAATCCTATCAGCTGGCCACTGAATGTTGGAAGGCTTATAAACATTAACTATTGAGGGTGTACCCATCACAACTTTTATGGGTGATTGATACATTGTCCATATAATTTTATACGTAGGTTGCAATACCATACACCCTCTGCCCAATGGAAACAACAATTCTGTATCCAGGAACCTTTCACTGTTATTAATTGTCTTCTATGTGTATATCTTGAAGTGTAATTATATCTACATTGTTGTATAGAAAAACCCTACTGATGCACTAACTCTTTGCCTTGCTTCAGCCTTCATCGTTAAAATGGACTAAATTTAAAAGCGAACCTATTATTTTGAAATTACCTTGGTCCTCAAAAGGCCTTTTTTATTTTGTATAATAGCTGCCAAAGCTGGAGGATCACAAAGTGGTGACGGTCCAGCTACCAGGTCTGTTGCTCGTTTAGAACCACCCAGTAGTACAACAATAAGTAAACCATTGTGTGGAAAAATTTTTAAGCTCCACTAGGAAAACTAAATCGTCAAAATACTAAACACATATACATATTAACATAACGTGCATAAAAAGGAAATATGTGTACAGTAAATATTTATAATAAATTAAAATTATTATATATATTATGTGTTTTTTTAAAAAAATGTGTTCCCAACATCTATCTGAAGCTAGGAAAACAAAAACAAAGTGATTGCTCCAAATATGTAATATATTATCATATCAATAAACACATATTCAATAGCCAAACGTATTTGTATTAAAAACAGTAACATATTCGGTATAAAATATTTTAGCCAATTGTTCATAATCAAAGTCTGATTGAGGTAAATGTTTTTTGTCCTTGGTTCAGCAGTAATAAATAAATAGGGATGAGTGAATTTATTTAAAACGTGAAACAAATTTACTTTTATAACAAGTTAA
>JAQJVL010003824.1:0-54165 GCA_035578905.1 Stictocephala bisonia
ATGGAAAATAGGTATGCACAAGGTACTAATTGATATTAATACAAACAAGTTAAGATATTTACAACATTTCAATGCTTTGTATAGACTCTCCTATTCACTCTTGTGTACTCAGTGTTTACAAAAGTTTAAACTCACTAGGGGGAACTAAGCAAAGCGATTTTGCCAGGAGAGAGGCTGACTGTGAAAAAAGTTGGCCATTTCTTGGCGCACAAACACACCAGGATTTCCCCCCCTCTGTTTTACCCATTTTATTCCTATAAGTTCTATCCCTTCATTTCTCCAAGTTCCGTTTGTGACATTTCCTTGTTCATCTTCATAATCAAAGACATGAGCAGGAGAATAGGTTTCTGCAGATGAATTGCTTCTCAAAAAATTATGCAGATAGGCACAGCTCAACGTGACCCACTTTGCAGATTCTGGCTGCAGTGATATAGGTTTCCTGAGAACTCTGAAGACCACTACTCATTACTCCGAAGGCATTTTCGATAACCCTCCTGGCTCTTGAATGCCTATAGTTAAAGGCCCTTTCAATCGAACCTTTGTTATGCCTTCCTGTAAATGGTTTCATTATGCGTTCTGTCATGGCAAATGCGTCATCAGCCACAATCACAAAAGGCATATCTACATCCCTACCTGGCAAAGGCCGCTTTTGTGGAAAATTTAGCTGGTTTTGCTCAACAGATGAGTATAAGTCAGTGTCCAAAAATACACCTGCGTCACATTCACGTCCTTGTACACCAACGTCCACATACATAAAGTTATAGTTTGCGTCACATAATGCCATTAATACTATACTAAATGTCCCCTTATAATTGTAGTACAAACTACCAATGTTGGCTGGAGCTTGGATAACAACATGTTTCCCGTCTAGTGCGCCTACACATTTGGATAGTTCCATTTGGTGTAAAATCCTTTCGATATGTCTTCCCAACCGTTCTCATTTTGTGGTAGCTGAAAAATATATATACAGAGAGTTGTAAAAATAACCGAAATAAATGATAAAATAGAATAATTCACTGCTAAAACTTCATAACCAACATCTTCCAAATTAAGAATTGTTTACATTAATAATTAACAACTTAAAATAAATCATTTGATGCATAAACCACACAACTGCAACAAAATGTCGGGTTTGCGGTTTCCGCAATAAACGATTCTATCATGCACAAATAACCATTAACTTAAATTAATTTCTTACATATACTATGCCTAATTAATTGTAAAATTTAGAGTAATTTTGGGTTTCATTTGTCATTTTTTGTTATATTTAACTATGTACCAGTTGATTATGTAAACATATAACCATGTTTACAGGTTACAAAATCTATTAACCCTTTGGCTGTTCTGCAACGATATATCGTTTTTGGTAATCTGACCGAAAATTGTTACACAACAATATTTCGTTGTATGGATTTCGGCCGAAAAATGTTTTGCAACGATATATCGTTGTTACGTAATAAATTTGCCGTTCTGTCATTTTTTCGTCAAATACGTAAAAAAAATATACGGAAGAATAGATAATTAAATTCCCTACATGAAAAAAATATTAAATACAGCATTCTTGCCGTTTTTATAATATAATCCTACTATTGAAAACATCGCGGTAATTCGGAAGGCCGTGGCTGTCAGCTGTGGCGCGCGCCTGTGTTTACGATGACGCATTAGTTGTTTTGGCGCCAATTGCTGTTTACAGTGACACTGAGTCGAGTGCTTCTTTGTGTTTAATAGTTTTTATTGTAATTAGTATTACATTTTTTCATCGAAATGAGTGCTAAACGATCAAAATCTCCTATAAGCGAGAACACTTTGATAGGAATTGCTAGAGATGCTGGTGGTGCTAACTTTATAAATGATAGTGGCAGTGAGCATGATTCTATTATGGACAGCAGTGATTCTGAAACAAGTGAAGACTTCATTGTTGATGACACAGATGAAGACCCGACTTATGATCCTGAGGTTAGCACGTCAACGGGAATTACAGGTAACAGATTGTTACATTTACCACCCGTTTTCTCCCAAAATATATCACCATCTTCTGACTCTGAGGACGATGAACCTCAAACTAGGCCTAGGCCTAATGTTCAAAGGGGTAGGGCTAGGGGAAGAGCTACTGCTGAGAGACATAGGCTTCAGCGAAATGATATGGCTGATGATGATAGTAGTTGGGATGAGGTTGAAGAAGGTAGTGATCCACCTTACAACCACCAGTTTTCATATTCTGAAATAAGTGGACCTAAACATTGCCCCCCACCAAACTCTAAACCTTTTGATTATTTAACATTGTTTTTCACAACTAATGTTTTGAACTTGTTTGTGACGGAAACTAATCGTTATGCCAGATCTTACATTCAACAAAATCAGGGGACTCTTTCACCTTTCAGCCGAGTAAAAAAATGGGTTGATGTCACATTGGCTGAAATGAAAGCATTTTTGGCAGTTTTATTGAATATGGGGATGATTAGGAAGCCTAGCATTGCAAGCTATTGGGATACAGATTATACACAATCAACGCCAATTTTGCAAAAATTATGACCTCAAATAGATTTATTTTAATTTTAAAGTTCTTTCATATTGTTGATGTCAACAAACTAGTTCCTCATGGCCAGCCTGGATATGACCCTTGTGGTAGGTTCCTACCTATAATAGACCATGCCAATAGGTTATTTAAACACTATTACTATCCTACCCAAGCCCTGTCTGTGGATGAATCTTTAGTAGGGACAAAGAAACGTGTGGCGTTAACCCAGTACTTACCAAAGAAAAAACACCATAAATGGGGCATTAAATTGTGGGTCTTATGCGACTCAGTCACCCGCTATTGTTGTGCCTTTTATTGTTATAAAGGTACACAAAGAAACGAACAAAATGAACGTGTTGTAGAGACAGGTTTGGGAGGGAATGTTGTCATGACATTATTACGGATGGCAAATTGTTTGAATAATGGGCACCATATGTACCTTGATAATTTCTTTACATCAATAGCTCTTGCTAAAACCCTGTATAGTCATAATACCTTCCTCACTGGCACACTAAGAAAAGATAGGAAAGGTATTCCTAGAAAACTGTTAGGAAAGTATGCTGTTGGGCAAAAGACATATGTGAGAAAAGGCCCTATATTAATAATAGCACACAGAGAGAAACAAACAAACTCTTCTCAATTTCTAATTTTATCAACTGACTGCCAGGCTGCTACTGAAACTTACTCTATTAGGAGAAGTGGACGTGTAGTTATAAAGACAAAGGCCAAAATTGCCCATCAGTACAATAGAGGTATGGGTGGCATAGATTCAACAGATCAGATGTTGTATGTGTACATGGACGAGAGGAGGACGATGAAACATGCCAAAAAAGTAATTTTTAATGTATTTGGACGTATGGTACTGAATGCATACATTCTCTACAAGATGAACACTACCGAACGGCCCATGAAAAGATCTGAGTTCATGAAAAAAGTTATAGGCGACCTCTCTGCAGAATGGCTAGCTGTAAGAACTGTTCCTCAAGAACTTCAAGGTGGGGGAGATGGCCCGACAAATCGTTTTGGACTTAGGAAGCTGCCTGAAAAGAAGGAAAAGTTGTGTAAAACATGTTCTGGTAGTAATAATCCTACAGGGAAGAAGAGGAGGTCACGCACCGTGTGCATTAAGTGTGGACTTGGTGTCCATGCTGAATGTTTAGTGAAACATGTGTGCGAGTAAAAAAAAAACTTTAAATATGTAAATTTTGTTTTTGATACATTTTATTATATTTCATGTAAACTGTGAGTTGTGAACCATATAAAAGTGGTTTTTATTCAATAACAAAAGACAGAGAGACTTTACACTATATTCTGACAAATCGCCTTCAATATCAGGTAAGACATTATTTTATATTTTTTTATAACTTTGTCAAATATACTACAAATTAGTTGAAATTTTCAGGATCTGCTAACAATTATATGGCCTTTCAATTAAACACACCATCAACACAATATACAAACATATAAAGTACATTTTATAACTACAAACTAAAAAAAAAAAAATAAAAAAAATAAAAAAATAAAACGAAATAATATATTTTAGAAATTTTTTATTTTTGCGATGAAAAATAAACTACAATATTTTATTCTAAAAGCCCATTTAATTCTCTAGAGAACAGTACTTATTTGATGAACATAGGGTAATTTATAAAAAAGTTGTAGATTTTTAAGTAAAACACTGCAAAATTGCCAATTTTAGCTGAACATTCAGGGGTAGGGGAGACCGGGGCAGGTATTCGCACGGGGCACGTTTTCTTTCAGCAATAGTTCGACAAACGCTCATCGGATCGCGCCACCGGTTGGACTGGCGAATGCAGCGTGCCCGCGCACAGTCGCCACGTGAGTTTCAGTTGTGTGGATATCATCGTTCCGACAGTATTGCACTTCTTGTCCTTTTTTGACTGGTAAGTAAATTTTTATTGTTTTACTTGAATCAAATAAAATCATAGCTATGTTTGGTTTGGAAATTCGTTATTCATAGTACTAGATCAAGCGTCTTTTCCTGCGCACACTGATATAGTGAATTAAACTAAGTAACGCTTGTATGCATATTTAGGTTAGGTCAAAGTAAGAAAATGTGGATGGGGCAGATTTTCGCACACAGCACGGGGCACGTTTTCGCAGTGCGAAAACGTGCCCCGGCCTCGAAAATATTTTTATTATAATATATGCCCTATCATAATATCAAAAACAGGGAAAGAAGTTATTTCTAAGTATTCTTTCCAGGTTTATCATGGTCCGGAATTACAAAAGAAAATCCAACAGAGGTGCTTACACCACACAAACAATGATGGAAGCCGTAAATGCCGTATTCGGAGGTAGAACCATCAGAGAGGTGGCCAGAAGTTATCAGTTATGTGACAGAACTTTGGGAAATTATTGTAAAAAGTACAATAAGCCCACATCATCCACTTCCATAGATACTTCCTCGACATTGACTGTTTGCGGCAATAATTCCCTTACACCAATGCCAGAAAGCTCCAGTGGTGTCGTCCCTGAACCATCATTGGCTGCCTGCAGCACTGATGTCTCTTCACCAATGCCAGGTAGCTCCAAGGATGTACCTTCTCCCTCTGCTAACACTGATGAACCAATTACTTGGTCAACGTTTGGTTACGCAAAGAGGTTTAACGTAAGTTGATACACATTATTTATTTGTGAGAATCCTCCCTAGATTCACATTTAATAATTTACATTACATTTACCACTGTAAACCTATACAATACCTCGCCTATAAGACATTACCTATAATATAACTTATTTTTTTCGGGTTTAACATGTGCAGGTTTTCGATCCCGTCCAAGAGAAGATGCTGGTTGACTATCTAATGAAAGCTGCGGACATCTATTTTGGTTTGACTCCAAAAGACGTTAGAAGATTCGCTTATACCTACGCAGTTTCATGTAACCGTACAGTCCCACTCAGCTGGTCTGAAAAAGAAATGGCAGGACCTGACTGGTTTACCACATTCATTAAGAAGAACAAACAACTTTCCATTAGAACACCACGGGCTACAAGCATGTCTCGTGCCACCAGTTTTAACAGAACCAACGTTGATAAGTTTTTCTCTAATTTGTCCACTGTTTTCAAGCGTGCAACACTAGGAGCTAGTGATATATGGAATATGGACGAGACAGGAGTAACAACCGTGCAAAAGCCCGACAGAATTGTAGCTCGCCGTGGCTTTAAACAAATTGGAAAAATGACATCAGCAGAACGTGGAAATCTAGTTAGTGTGGCTTTTGCCGTAAATGCTACCGGAAACAGTATCCCTCCATTTTTCATATTCCCGAGAAAAAATTACAAGGATTACTTCGTTCGTGACGGACCCACTGGAAGTGCAGGGGATGCAAATCCGTCAGGATGGATGGTTGAACGCAAATTTTTAAAATACGCTCAACACTTCGTGGCCCATGCTCGATGCTCTATTGAACACCCCTGCCTCCTTGTATTGGATAATCACGAATCCCATCTTTCAGCAGACGTTCTTGACTATTTCAAAGCTAATGGTGTAACTCTGCTATCGTTCCCTCCTCATTGCAGTCACAAATTACAACCTTTAGACCGAAGTGTATACGGACCATTAAAAAAGTATATTAACACGGCGTGTGATTCGTGGATATCTACACATACAAGGCCTTTAACAATATATGATATTCCATCCATTTTGAAAACATCAACGCCACTAGCATTAACGCCAAATAACATCATGGCAGGATTTGAAAAAACAGGGATTTGGCCTTTGAACCCAGATATATTCACAGACTCAGACTTCATGCCATCATATTTTACTGACAGACCAGTTACTGATAGTGTTCAACCACCAGTTGACTCACTTAATGAACCTTGTAATTCTACAGCTGAACCAGACACCGCTGTTGGAAATGATATCAACCATAGTGACACTTGCCAGTTATCAGTCACAACCCCAGCTATTATATTTCCCAATTACTCAGCCGATTGCGAGGCCCAACCTTCGACATCTGCAGGATATCCTAGTCCTGAGGAATTACGACCCTTCCAGAAGGCGGGTCCAAGAAAACACACTAATCGGGGAAGAAAGAAGAGGAAATCAGAGATATTAACTGACTCTCCAATGAAGCGTGAGCTGAGAATGGAGCAAGAAAAAGCGAAAGATAGGAAAGCAAAAATCCTAACACCAAAAAGGGCAAAACCATCGAAAAACAGATTCATAAGGAAACAAAAAAGGTGGATCAAAAAAGAAAGAAAAGGAGCGAATCGAGTGAAGAGGAAGATGACGAAGATTGCTTGTGTATATACTGCTTGGAGCCGTTTTCTAAATCGAAACCAAAGGAAAAGTGGATTAAATGTACCCGATGCAAGCGGTGGGCACATGAGAATTGCACCACAGGAGATACCTTTTTTTTTGTGTGTGTAAACTGTCAAAGTGACAATGATGACGATTCTGATTTTGAGTAGGCCTACAGCAGACTTATGTAGTCGATAATTCATTGATTTCATTATGTTCTTCAATGATAACTTGTTTGTTTAATTTTATAATATAATTTTCCATTCTTAATAAATCAGCTAACAATATGACTAGCCTACTGATACTCATTTAAACCCATTTTCCATCATTTTAAATATGTGCGAAAACTTGCCCCTACATGTGCGAAAATGTGCCCCGTATATGGGGCACATTTTCGCACGTGACTTAGGTGTAATCAACAATTATTTTAAAGAATGTTTTTCAAGTAATCTCAATATTATTCATATCAGGTTGTAGAGGAAAGTATAACGAATAAATTGATATAGTAAATTCATGGTAAAGTGTAAGAGAAAAAAAATGAAAAATCAAAAGGAAAATGGTGCGAAAACCTGCCCCGGTCTCCCCTACTACACATGTAAAAAATCCAAACATTTTTGGGATTTTTTTTTTTTTTTTGCTGAACAGTCAAAGGGTTAGTAATAAAGTACATTTATCTTTTTTCCTTTTTACAGGAGAAGAACCTGGCTAGCAAAGAACCGAAGGACACTGAGGAGCAAATACTTGAAGACAAGAGTGACGACATGGAAAATGAAACGGAAGACGCGTCAGTACCCCTACCTGTACCAGTTCCACCCAAAAATGCTACATCGCCTCGTGATCAGATGCCACGCCCCAGAAAACGCCCTCTGCAAGAACCGAAAATAAGTTTGGAAAAAAAATTCAACCACGCTTATGATGTGTTTACATCAACTGCCACACGGAAGAAAAACGAGGATGAATGTTTTGGGGAATATGTGGGTGAGTCCTTAAAACAAATTACTGATAGAAGAGTTAAGGCTTGGGTTCGCCATAGTATCTCGAATATATTGTACCAAGCTGAATGTGGTATGACCGTAGGTGAATGTCTTCCACCACTCAATCCTCCTGCGGCTACTCTGGACAATTATTCTCATATCCAGCCAACATCACCACATATGTCCTATACTAACCTACAACCACGCTCGAATTCATCTTGTAGTAGTAACTATAGCCCTGCCCAAAGTCCACTCCCTCCCCAACAGTTCAACACAAATCAGCAGCTGTACCTTCCGATATTGCCACCAAGAAATGAGGAAGAAGAACTTAGAATTTTAGATGGTAATTTGGAGTACTCTCAAAAACTGCCTTATGCCAAGAAGTAATTGTAATTTAAAGTACAGCTATGAATTAAATAGTTAAAAAAATAATTTCCTTATGTAATTAGTTTTCTTGTCTTGTTTTTTTTTTTTTTTCTTTGTTGTGTACTGTAGAACTTTACGAATTGTAACTTTCCAACAAATCATGAATTTGTTATTAATGCTTTATCATGCCTAACAGAGTTTTATGTTTTTCCGTTTTTCAAACAAAGGTGATATTTACAAGAATGTTTGTTTTTTTGCCATGCTTAACGATTCAGTAGAGATTTTTCATATTTATAATATATTATAACGACCACCTATAACTTACTCTGACGCATAGAATAACCTAGGTGAAGAGATATTGTGACGTTTTTACGTCCTAATTTATAAATAATTAATCGCTATGAGGGTTTTACAAATAAGCAACACGATATAATAAACAATTACTAAATTTATTGAATATATAAAATTAACTTATTATAATTAAATGGATTATTTCCTTAACTTAACTATTGTGAAAAGTACAATTTACTATTAGGCCTACTTTTACAATTAAACTAATCTATAATTACAATCTTCGATGGCATCAATAATTACAACTACTAATTGCAAAGTGACTTTACTAAATTCCCTTCTTTTAATCACAATTCCTAGCTCTATAAAGTGGCTTTCCTAGATTCTCTACTATTATTTACAATTACTAACTATAAAGTGACTCTACTAGATTCCCTACTATTATTTACAATTACTAACTACTAAATGACTTTACTAGATTCCCTACTACCTACAGTCCAAAGCTAACAGTTCACTCACAGTTTCTTCAGTGTCCCTTCAGAAGTCGTCCACAAGTACCGCACTGCTCCTTCGTTGATCCCCACAACGAACCACTCACCGGTAACTTCTCCGTAGACCACTTCACTATACTCGGACACTTCACGCTCACTGTCGCTGCAAACACCCGGGCTGTAGGCTCTAGTCTCACTGACTGACTGACTGACTGACTCTGGTATCCGAGCCGTATATATCACCTGTAAGTCTCTATCCAGAAGCTTCTCGAATTCCCCCTGCGCCCGAAGTTCCGTGACAGAGCTAGTTCGTCAACCAAGAACAGTCTAGAAGTCCATTGAGGTAAGGGCGTTCATGCGTAAGCCATTGTGCCCCAAAGGTTGTAAACAAGCAGGGCAGGTGGTCAGCGACCCATCCATTACTTCCGCATCACCGGTTCCCAGGATAGAGGCCACTCTAGATGTCACACTGCTCCCTCCTTAAGGCTGATCGTCCCGATCAGCTTCCGCTCCATGGTACGGTGCTAGGCGATCAAGGTGGACCACAAGCATCTTGCCTCTTGGGTGTCTTTGAATCCTGTAGACCACATCGTTGATTCGTGTCACTACCCGATAAGGTCCTTGCCAATCCTGTTGAAATTTCGGGCATCTCCCCTTTTTCCGGAGGGGACTGTAGAGCCACACCAGGTCGTTCAACTGGAATCCAGTCGAATTGGCTTGCCGGTCGTAGCGAGCTTTCATTTTGTCACTGGCCATTTTTAGGTGCTGACGAGCGAACTCGTGAGTGTCGTGTAGGTGGTCGACGAGCTCGCAGGCGTAGTCCGTTGCGGGCTGCTTTGCGTCAGGTGGCAGGCCGAACATGAGGTCACTAGGCAGCCGCAGCTCCCTTCCGAAGATCATCCTCGCTGGGGTGAAACCCGTAGTATCGTGGACCGAAGATCTGTACGCCAGGAGGAAAATGGGCACCTTCCGATCCCAATCCCGCTGATTGGTGGACACAACTTTCCTGAGGTGTCCAACGAGTGTCTTTATGTATCTCTCGACCATCCCATCAGATTGCGGATGAAGCGCAGTGGTCCGTGTCTTGTGCACTCCGAGACGCTGAAGCACCTCCTTCATCAACAAGGATCCGAAGTTCGTCCCTTGGTCGCTGTGCAGCTCACGTGGCACTCCATACCGACAGATGAATTCGTTCACCAAGCACCCAGCCACTGTTGCTGCTTCTTGATTTGGTATGGCGTATACTTCTGGCCATTTCGTAAAGTAGTCCATGACCACCAGGAGATATTTATTTCCTGCATCTGACATGGGAAATGGACCGGCGATGTCGATGGCGATCCTCTCGAAGGGTGCCCCAACGTTGTACTGTTGCATTCTGCCTCGACTTCTTGTTTGTGGCCCTCGGCTTCCAGTACAGATATCACATTGGCGGCACCACTTCTCTACATCAGCCCTCAAGTTCAACCAGTAGAAGCGCTGACGTAGCTTGTCCACCGTTCTGTTGACACCTAAGTGCCCACCAGATGCTCCATTGTGGATCTCCTCCAGCACTTCCTTTCTTTTACTTCTGGGGAGCACAATCTGTTCAATCTGCTTCCTACCATTAGGGGCCTCCCAGATTCTTATAAGCACTCCGTTCTTAACCTTCATTGAGTCCCACTGTGTCCAGTAGCTCTTATACACATGGTTCCTAGCTGCAATGTCTTCCCAGCTAGGACGAGCCCCCGATTCCTTCTCCCGCAGCAGTGGTCCAACCTCACTATCCTCAAGCTGTTCTTTACGGAGGTCCTCCGGCTCCCATCCACTAGCTGGCTCCAAAGAGACACAACGCACTTCCACGGACGGATTCCTTTATTCTACCTTGGAGCAGTGCTTACAACCCTCTGGGCAAGGTCGGCGAGACAGGGCGTCGGCATTGGAATGGTTTCTCCCTCGTCGGTGTTCAGAGGTGAAGTTGTATTCTTGAAGACGCTGCACCCATCGAGCTGTCTGTCCCTCCAGGTTCTTGAAGTTCATTAGCCAAGTCAGGGCAGAATGGTCGGTCCTTAAATGGAAAGGCTGTCCATAGAGGTACTTGTGAAAGTGCTCTAATGACTTCACGACTGCAAGTAGCTCTCTTCTGGTGACGCAATAATTCCTCTCTGCTTTGGATAGCGTTCTGCTGAAGTAAGCTATTACAGCTTCATGGTCGCCCTGAACTTGGGAGAGAACTGCCCCTATACCTACATCGCTGGCGTCCGTGTCCACAATGAATTTCTCTCCAAACCGTGGCAACCCTAAGATTGGAGCGCTGCAAAGAGAAGTTTTAAGTGTCTCAAAAGCCTCACTAGCCTCCGGAGTCCACTCAAACTTACGCTGTTCTTCGGTGAGCTTGGTCAGAGGCTTAGCAATATCAGCATAGCCCTTCACGAAGCGGCGGTAGTAGGTGCACAGTCCAAGAAAACTCCTCACCTCATGTTTGTTACGTGGGACAGGCCACTCCTTCACGGTGCTAATCTTCTCCGGGTCCCACAGTCACTCCTTCGGATGACACTACGTGTCCAAGATAGTTAACCTTATTCTTGAAAAGATTACATTTTTTTAGGTTTAACTTCAGGTTGGAAGAACGAAGCCTCTTAAAAACTTTCTCCAGATTCTGAAGATGGTCGTTAAACGTCTTCCCTAGCACTATGTCGTCCAGATACACTAGACAAGTTTCCCAAGTCAGTTCCCGTAGCACATTTTCCATGAGTCTCTCGAAGGTAGCTGGAGCGTTGCAGAGTCCAAAGGGCATCACCGTGAACTGCCAAAGTCCGTTTCCATTCCCTATGGAAAACGCTGTCTTCTCTTTGTCCTCCGGAGCTATCTCCACCTGCCAGTACCCGCTCTTCAAGTCCAGGGTCGAGAAGAACTTACAGCCTCCGAGAGCATCCAGAGTGTCGTCAATCCGGGGCAAGGGATAACTGTCTTTCTTCGTAGCATTGTTCAGTAGTCGGTAATCCACGCAGAACCTGGAAGTCCCATCCTTCTTCTTTACTAGTACTACCGGCGAAGTCCATGGGCTGCTGGAGGGCTCAATCACTCCATCTTGCTCCATTTCTTTTATTTTTCGCTCAGCCTCTTCTCTCTTCGCCCAGGGTAGTCTCCTAGGTATTTGACGGATTGGTCTAGCGTCTCCAACATCAATTTTATGTTGAACCACAGTTGTACTACCTTTTGGCCCCGTAGCAGTTTCAAACACATCTTGATACTCTGTTATTAGCCTAGCGACTTGCTTCGTTTGATCCAATGTCATTCCCCTGCATGCATCTCTTACAAACTCCGCTATGTCTTCTGGAAGGTTTTTATGGTCTGAAGAGATATTCCTATCAGCTCGTGAAACAGAAGAAACCGAAAAACATTTATCTAGGAGCCTACCTTGTTTCAATGCAACAGGATGGTCATTCAAATTCATTATACGGACTGGAACTTCCTTAGAAGATTTGAACAGTGTTTTTGCTACAAGTACCCCACGTCCAAGTTCCTCGTCGTTTATAACTGGTTCCAGCTTTAAGTTCTGGCCTTCCGGAATAGTCTTGTCCATTTCTGCTCTGACGATCTTCTGAGTTCGAGGTGGCAGAGTGGCGTCCTTCAACAAGCGCACCCAAGAAGATAAATTCTTCCTATGCTGAAGAGCAACTTCCTCTCCCCCAATGGTCGTCACTCCTTTCCTGAGGTCTAACTGTAAGCCAAGTTTCGTCATCACGTCCATGCCGAGTATGACGTCCTCCTCAATGTCAGCTACAAGAGCGCGATGCTCAAGACATGCACCCCCGATGCAGAAGGTGGCAACTGTCTCCCCGCGGACGCTGGCAAAGTCCCCAGTCGCAGTCTTCACTGTCCAGGTCGTCGGAGTTATTTTCATTGAGGAAGGACAAATATCTTCATTCAATATCGTCATCGTTGCACCAGTGTCAAGCAAAAAGCTTCTGGGCTCCCCGTTTACCAATCCGTCTATGTAAAGGCTGTTGGTCTGACCTGACAAAGATGCTTCGATGATGCTCTTAGCTGGGGCCTCAAGTTGCTGGGTTGACAGTTGCCCCTTCCCATCAACCCTTTTTAGTTTTCCTGCCTCTGCCCCCGAGAGGCTTTACTCGGGCATTTACTTCGGGGATGGCCTAACTCTCCACACCTCCAACAGCGAATCTCCTTCTTCCGGTCCCTCAAGGCATCAAGCACTTTTCTTACGATGTCTTCTATCTTCATAGGTTCTTCTTCCTCTGCGTAGACTCCTCGCAGACGTGCCTGGCCCCGGACGGATTGCTTTACGGCCTCAAACTCTAAGGCTTGCGTAGGGCCTCGTTTAACGTGTTAGGCCGGGCCAACTTTACAGCCTGCTGCGTCTCAGCATCCCGCAGCCCATCGAGGAACCTTTCAATAGATAGGCTCTCGTAGACAGCTTCGTCCACTGTGGGATAAGCGCCCCCTCACTATCGTGCGATGTCAGCTTTGAATTCTTGAAGACTCTCATTGGACTTCTGGTGACGACTCCTGAGCTGAGATCTGTAGACCAGTTCCATGTGTTTATGTCCGAACCGCATTTCCAACCGTCTAGTCAAATCTTCGTAATTCTGTCGCTCAGCAGGTGGAACGGTTTGCAGTACGCTCAGAGCTTCTCCACGAAGTGAAAGGCACAACATGGACGCCTTCGCTGATGATGGCCAATTGTAGACAGCAGCGGCAGTCTCAAACAAAGTAATATAATCTTCCAGGACATCTTTCCGTCGAAGGTTGGCAAACTTGCGTTATTTACGGGTGGACACACACTGGGCCGAGGTTTAAGGCTGGGCGGTTGCTGTCCACTTCCTGAGATCCCCAGGTGGTTCGTTGAGGTTATTGACTCCTTCCTCCCCTGAACCATTTCTTCTAAAAACCTAATCCTATCACCTAATTGCTTCGAACAGGTCATCTAATTGTTTTTTTAAATTCGCTCGAACAGTCATCTAATTGTTTTTTAAATTCGTTCGAACTGTCATCTAATTGTTTTTTTAAATTCGTCTTCAACTTTGCCAAATTTTATAATTAAATTATGTAGCTAACTCTTCCTTCAAGGTTTTACAATTACTATTTAGTTTTTCGGTTAAGTCATCTTTCACTTCTTTTAAGTCACTATGTAATTTCTCTGCATTTCCTTTTAAGTCATTTTGTAATTCCTCTGCATTTCTTTTTAAGTCACTTTGTAATTTCTCGACATTTCCTTTTAAGTCACTTTGTAATTCCTCGATATTTCCTTTTAAGTCATTTTGTAATTTCTCGACATTTCTGGTAATAGACTTAAGTGAACTAGCTTCAGTTTCAAAAAGGAATGTTTCTGGATCATCCCCTGCTTCTAGCATTGCCTGCTTAAGTCTACTCACTAAAACTGATTTTGTTCCAGTATGATCTAAGTCCCTTTCTTCTAACTCCCTCTTTAAATCAGCCACTTTTAAGTCTATTAACTTAACTCCACTAGATGCCATCGTTCTTTTGCAAAACTACGTCTGAACAATTATAGAATTACAGTAAATGAATTCAATAAACAGCTTAACAATAACTATCAATAAATAAAAATTTTTAAACGTGTTGCTCAACAAATCAATCCCACTTCTGACACCAGTGTGACGTTTTTACTATGTCCTAATTTATAAATAATTAATCGCTATGAGGGTTTTTACAAATAAGCAACACGAATATACTAAACAATTACTAAATTTATTGAATATATAAAATTAACTTATTATAATTAAATGGATATTTCCTTAACTTTACTATTGTGAAAGTACAATTTACTATTAGGCCTACTTTTACAATTAAACTAATCTATAATTACAATCTTCGATGGCATCAATAATTACAACTACTAATTGCAAAGTGACTTTACTAAATTCCCTTCTTTTAATCACAATTCCCTAGCTCTATAAAGTGCTTTCCTAGATCTCTACTATTATTTACAATTACTAACTATAAAGTGACTCTACTAGATTCCCTACTATTATTTACAATTACTACTACTAAAGTTTTTGGAAATTTTGGCCCTAACCGTGAAAAGTAGGGTTGTTTAAAAAAGAACCCTCTAAAGTTAAAATTTAAAAAAATTTAGGGGGTTTTTTGGTTTTTATTTTGAACCAAATTGTAAAAAAAACGGGCAATTTGGGCAGGTCCCACCAAAAAATTGAAACCCAGGGAAAAGGGCCCCTTCTTTTTGATGCCAAAAAATTCATTTTTTTGGTATTTTCCCGGTTTTTACTCCTAATTTAAATCAAAAAACCTGGATTGGGGAATCTTAAACCTTCAAAAATTTTTTTTAAAAAAGGTTTAAATTTAAAAACTAATTTTTTATCCCGGGTTAAAGGAACAACAATTTAAAACTTCCCGTTGTAAAAGAAAGGTGGGGTTCCCACTTTTTTTTCCCCCGGGAAAAGGTTGGGTTTTATTCCCAATTTCATTTTTTAAATTTTTAAAGGGGAATCAAAACAAATTTAAAATCATGGGAAAATATACGGAAGGCCCCAAAATCTTTACTAGATTCCCTACTACCTACAGTCCAAAGCTAACAGTTCACTCACAGTTTCTTCAGTGTCCCTTCAGAAGTCGTCCACAAGTACCGCCACTGCTCCTTCGTTGATCCCCACAACGAACCACTCACCGGTAACTTCTCCGTAGACCACTTCACTATACTCGGACACTTCACGCTCACTGTCGCTGCAAACACCCGGGCTGTAGGCTCTAGTCTCACTGACTGACTGACTGACTGACTCTGGTATCCGAGCCGTATATATCACCTGTAAGTCTCTATCCAGAAGCTTCTCGAATTCCCCCTGCGCCCGAAGTTCCGTGACAGAGCTAGTTCGTCAACCAAGAACAGTCTAGAAGTCCATTGAGGTAAGGGCGTTCATGCGTAAGCCATTGTGCCCCAAAGGTTGTAAACAAGCAGGGCAGGTGGTCAGCGACCCATCCATTACTTCCGTATCACCGGTTCCCAGGATAGAGGCCACTCTAGATGTCACAATATATAGATTTATTCAAGGTTATACAAATACATAGATGTCGGATCGATTCTTACCTGAATGTAGCTCTTCAAACCTACAACAACGGCTTTGCACACTACAGGTATGAATCTTGATATCGTAGATTTTGATATCCTGTGAAGGTACATCAGCGAGCTGTAGCTATCGCCCGTTGCTAAAAATCGTAGCGTGGTAGCTAACATTTCCCCAGGAGGAATGGGTTTTTAACAATTGCTGTTTTTCTCAATTTCCGGTGCAATCAGATGTAACAAAAATTCAAAATCATGGAAAGTCATACGGAGGAAATTTTCGAAGCCACTTTGTACGCGCAAATCTCTCATCAATGAGTTGAAGGCGCCTTCCGATGGTCTTTTAGCCAAAAAACTTCTTATCCACCATCTAGGTCGTTTTCGTCTTTTTATTCTAAGTTCATTGTATGCACCAGCCATAATTAAAAAAGCAGATGCTGCTATGTCATCCATGATGATTTTTAGAACACAATATAATCGAAATCAGCTACCGAAACTTACCACATCACAACAAGAGAGCAACTGACCTTGACTGCCAGACGTTAGTCGCGGGACTTGTGCCCGCCTAGGAAACGGCATGAAAAATTACGTGCGACATGTGCCTCGACATGTGCCGCGACATGTGCCTGCGACTTGTAGTATTGGAAACGTACCTTGAGGCTTTATGGGGCCGGCCACACTAGACGACTTGTCGCAACAAGAAGTTCCCCCTCCGCTCCTTGTGTTTACCTATTTGACATCCGTCAGTGGCAGTGGTCAGTAATAATCTACTTGTGGTTGTGAGTACGCGTAATAGTGTTAACTTTATCTTACAAAACCAACTCTCTCTCTTTAAAAATGTTAGATGTTGACCTATTCATTAACGAAATAAGTATTCGCCCTCCTCTGTGGGATAATACTTTAAAAGAGTATAGTGATAGAGACCTAAAAAGTAAGTGTGGATTGAAGTTGCGAGGGCAGTCAAAGTGAATTTTGAAGAATTACAAAACAGTGAAAAAAACAACGAAAGTAAGGCAATATTAATTTATTTATTTTTAATTATATAAATTATTTTATAAAACATACTCACGTTATAAGTATTGTAGGTACTAGCAAATACAATTATTACTACTGGACTACTAAATACCTACTACTACACTTATACCAACTAGTCACTAGAAGTAATACCTGTAGTAGTAATATTAAACTTAGAAAACCATTAAGAGTATTTGTATAACAATTAACATCTAATACATAACATTCTGGAGTCTGGCTGGCTTAATTTATACATAGTTGCAATATGAAAAATTTTATAATAACATATAAAATCCCTAATTTATGAAACCTAAATAATAAGCAAAATCTTAATGATTTATAAATAAACATGAAATAATATACATGCTAAAGTACTAACGTGTATACAATTAAAAATACATATTCATATAATTTTATGTTTGTTAAAAATCTTTACTTTAGATTTTGTTGTATTGCCATGGAACACTGCCAGTTGGTGAAGTAAAGTAGTCCGCAAAAATGTCGCGCATGTTTTTAGCAGAAACACATGATCCTCCAGTACCCACAACGGGTATGTCTTCTAAGGGACAACTTAGAGTGTCCTCAAACACGAAACCATCTCTTAAGCGAACAAAATTGTGTAAAGCACATGCTGTTAGAACAATCTGCTCTACAAATTTTGGATCCAAATTAATGGATGTATGAAACACCCTCCATTTATTTGCCAAAATTCCAAAACTACATTCAACGAACCTTTGTGCCCTTGACAGTCTGTAGTTAAATACTCTCTTTTTTACATTCAAATTTGATCTAGCATATGGTCTTACAAGGTTATTGCTCATAGCAAACGCCTCGTCAGCTACAATAACATAAGGCATCTTTACTGGATTTTTGCAGTTGGGCAGTGGTTTATTATTTGGTAAACACAATTTTTGTTCAGTCAACTGTTTAAAAAATGTTGATTGTCGGGAAATGTTTGAATCTGATGCTTTCCCGTAATGACCTACATCTACAACAGTGAAGCAATAATTTGCATCTACCAAAGCCAGTAAAACAATGGAAAAGAAATGTTTATAATAATTGAAAAACTGAGAGCCACTACTTTCTGGATTCACAACACGTATATGCTTCCCATCTAAAGCCCCTATACAATTGGGAAAATTGGTTCTCTGGTAAAACTCATCCGCAATCTTCTCCCAATCATCAGTAGTGGGTTTGCACATCACCTGTTCTTTAAGAACACGCCAAATAACTGTACAAGTCTCTGACACAATTGCACTGATTGTTGATCTTCTGATACGATATTCAAATGAAAGAGATTGGAACGTGTTTCCCGTTGCGAGATACCTGAAATAAATAAAAAAAATCACTTTTCAAATAAAGGTACCTAAAGGCAATAACATTGTACATTTGATTTGATTAAAAATCGCCTAATAATGTTTAAACTTTCAGTTAAAGAGCTTCAAAAAAAGTGGAGATCACTTCGTGACGCTTTCAGAAGGGAGCTGAGATTGCAGAAAATGCCCAGTGGCAGTGAAAGATCAAGGGAAAAGAAAAACTGTTTCTTCGACCAGATGTTGTTCTTAGTAAAGACTAGTGATGATGGAGAGTAAGTAGGCTAACATAGATAATATTTCATAATAGTAGAGTAATAGATATATAAACAGGCACAAGTAAGAGCCATAAAGTTATAAAATTATATGTTTTCTAAAGAATTAAATGTAGTTTGGCACACGTAAATTATTATAACTTAAAATACGTGAAACAAATTTAAGCTTAGAACACATAAAATACTTTCGCAGAAATAATATAATGTAAAATGTTTGTATTTTTCTGTTTTATATATTCTATACGAAAGAAATTAGGTTTCAAAAGCAGTTTATTATTTCTTCTTAAATTTATTCAATAGTAACAAGATGCCCGCCTGCTTGTTGAGTATCTTATAAGTTATAATAGCTTATGTTAATGTACCATGTAATTTTTTACAGGAGTAATATACTATGCATCATTGTTTACCTCCTCCCACGTACAGGATAGTACCTATTTATTATTAATTGGTTTTAGGTCAACATCCAACCTCCCAAACTCACAATCTCTTCTTGAAGAAAATAATGATAAGGACGATCATTCATTAAATGATGATTAACTTCCAAGTTCAATCCGAAGCAGTACCACAAGCCTACACACCCCCTGCACATATCCGGAAGAAAAGAGTAAAACAGACTCCGTTTGAAACCGCTGTCCTAAAACATTTAACTGAAGTGAGGCCGGTAGATGAAGAGGTTGAGGGAGACAAAAACTTTTTATTATATTTTTTGCCAGTTATGAAAACCCTCCCACTTGATAAAAAAATTATGATTCGCATGGCCATTACTCAAGTCATGTATCAAGCAGTTCCCAATAATCCAATACAAACTCCTTATTTCCCGCCCACAGTTCCTTATCAGCTCACAAACTATAACTTACAACAGCCACATTTGAGTAGTAATGAAGCACAACATGTATACAATAATTCTAACAAAATCTCTGTTAACCGAAATACCCCATCATCTTCTTATCATCCTCAAACCACTTCCAGTTACAATAGGCCTACTACCAACAACAATGTAATTTCATTACCTCTCCAAAATTCCCAATCACATAATGTTGTCTCACCATTATCAGAATCAGATTATTCTGACATTTACAGTGTATGTAATGACGACCTGACTGAACTATAATTATTAATTGTCTCATATGTATGATCATTAAATACAACTCAATTTAAATAATGCATTGTTTTTTATTATCCTACAATATGCCCCATGTTTTCATATGATATTATTGAATCCAAATTTGCTTTATTGTACGAATAGTAATGTATAAGTATTCTAAGGGGGATACTATATTATTAATTATATAATAAATAGTATCTAATATTAGACTTACCGTAAAGTAACTGCCAAACGCTCATCTGCAGCAATAGGTAGTTTAAATTTTGTACTCTGTTTTGATAACTCTTCCTGCACTAACAAGAAAAGTCCATCGAACGACGTGATACTCATTCTAAAATAAGAAAAAAACTTATCCCCGTCATTCCTCAAAAATGTAACCAGTGTGTGGAACTGCCCTTGAACTAAACGGACCGAGTTAATGGGATGTACTGCGAATCTACGCGTCTTCTTATTCTTATTTTTAAGGTAAGACCTTACAGCAATTGCTAACAGCAAACCGTCCCCACTCAAAGTAGTCATCTTAGCAACTGCGAAAAAGTCGTCTTATTTGGCCACTCCTTGAACGAGCACATTTGCGTTCTGGTTGCTGCGATCAGGTCGGATGCGACAAAGTCACTGATGTGACCGTACCCTATGAATGAATATTGGATCACACTTAGTTCAAGTTATTGTTTTGGTGTCCTCTTGCGCAGATGGAAATTTACTTTGTTGTGTCTTAAGCGCTAGTGTATGTATATATATATTAATTTCACAAGTTATAGTTAATTAATAACAGGCACTTACATTCAAAATGAAATGATGGTGAAGAGTGGTTATATACACTATTTACATTCTTTTGTTTAAAACAATTTCATATAATTTACTAGTATGTACAGTTAGTTTTGGTTTTATTTTTTCAATCTGAAAAATATAATATACACATCAATAAAAAAAAAAAAAAAAAAAAAAGCATTCTGAATGTTTATTCATTATGATATAAGCACCCTACTAAAAATATTTGAATTTGCTTAAGAACATTTCAAAACCTGCCTTCAAAGGATGTTTTTCCCCCCTCGTCGTCGGGAATTTCCACCCCGTTCATCATATGAGGTGGTGAGAGTCAAAGTGGTATAACTCAATTTTTTTTAATTTTCACTTAACAGCTGTTTTAAATCCAAAAACAAGCTCTCTGTTTAGTGTAAAAGTGGGATAAATTCTAGTTCATGTTTTCATCAACAGACAGCAGCACTGTTTTTTTACTATTACAAAACCTAGCTTCTGTTAGAAGCAAAGTGGTATAACTCAGACTTATACCACTTTGATTGTAACTTTCAGCTGTATTGTTTGTGAGTCTCAGTAACTGAAATGTCTTTTTATCATGGTAAAAGTTTGGAAGATGCTCTGGGAATGGAAGACATTAGTGAAGAAGAATATGATAGTGATAAGGACAAAGAATATCAACCTGATTCCAGTGATTGCAGGTAAGAGTAATAACAGGTAGATTAACGTGAATTTTTTGCAGGTTATGTTTCAGATTATGAACATGGTACTTTTTTAACTATTTTAAACATTATGTATTGATTTATTTTAAACAACAGTGCATAATCCTTATACCCTTTACACGGTGAGAGCACTATAAAATTTTGGTTCTTTTGAACCTATTAACATAGTCAATAGTTTAAAATATTGGGCAAAAATAAACATATGAAAATGTGTGGTTAATAAGCCTAGACATATTCATAGCCTAATGCAGGTGATTATTTTCAGATTATGAGCACAATGACCATAGCTATACCAATAAAAGGCCTATTCAAATATATCATCAGAAAAAGCTGAAGCCTAAGTCAATAGAGAAAAATGTTCCTTGTAGTTCTGCACAAGCCCTTAAAACTCTTCAAGCTTTAGATTCTACCCGCTATTCCGTTTCTGTGGAAAACTTGCCTGGGCCCTCAGGATTACAAAATGCTAATGGACCTGCTACAAAGCTATCCATTGCTCATAACATTACTCCTTGGTGTTAGTTGTATGTTTCTGACAACGACAAACAAAAAAAACTAGACAAGTCTTGTTTTGTTCCAATCAAATTGTTATTTTGCAGAGCACCTCAAGGCTATTTTAACTAAAAATATTTTTAGATTTATCTGTTCTAAGATTGTCAAGTGTGATTTTAACCAGGCCTAGATGTTTACTGTGTGTTTATAATGAAAAAAACTTAATTAGCTTGTGGCGTGATATTCTAAGCAAATTAGCGTTTTGTATAATATCTCTTTGGTTTTTCGCTCTTATTTTGTTTATTAGTGGAGTGTACAAAAATTAAAATGTAGGCCTATGTAATTTTTTCCTTTTTTCAGAAAACCAGCCTGCTGATACTCCGGTGAGACCTGATGACGCCACTTCACAGACACCCAGTTTGGCTCCCAATGGCCAACCAGGAAGATCTCAGACGGCTGAAGCTTCACTCCCTGTAGTTCCTTTGCCGATAATCATAGAAAACGTGGCTCCTGGGGCTCATAAACCTAGCAAAAGACTGCAAAGACCTGATGCAACAAAACGTTCTACTGCAAAACGCCTGAGGAATTCAGATGTGCAAAAACTATAAGGGTAAAGAAGTAGAAGGTAAGATATTTCAGAATAAAGATTGTAAATGTCGCCTAAAATGCTCTGAATCTATGACATATGACATACAGACATATGTCTGTAATTTTTATAGCATGGCTGACTTTAGCAAGCAAAATGCTTATCTCGGTGGCCTAATCCATCAAGAACCAGTAGCTGTACGAAAACCCAAAGATGGTAGCAAGACAGAAAGACAGGCCTCAAATAAATATTACTTACAGGTTGCAGGAAAAACAATCCATGTTTGTAAGCAATTTTTCTTAGATACATTCTCTACTTCAAACGGTAGAGTTTCTAGAATAATGACTAAAATTTACAATGGTAAATCACCAAGCGAAGACCGAAGACCATAGAGGAAAACATGTTCCTGCAAAGAAAACTCCCGAAAACAAAATGCAAAGTATTGTTGATCATATAAACAGTTTCCCAGCTTTCCAGAGTCACTATACACGTAAAGATAATCCTAACAGGAAATATCTTAGCCCAGAGCTCAACATCAGAAAAATGTACCAACTGTACCGAGAAAGTTGTACTGCACTTGATGTTTCCCCTGAAAAAGAACACACTTACAGGTATATTTTCAATACTAAATTTAACTTACACTTTCATGTCACTAGGAAAGATACCTGTAAGGTGTGTGATAGATTTCCAAATAAGTACTATGTAAATAGATAATTGTCATTATTAGTTGGAAATAAATTCATTTAACAGCTGATATAGAAACTGATCCCCAGAAAAAGGCTGCCTTAAAAGTTGAGCACGAAATCCATTTGCGAAAAGCTGAAAAGGCTAGATCCGCGTTGAAACTGACGGAGAAATGGCAAAAGAAAAAAGATGAACTTTTAGCATTAAGTATAGATCTCCAAAAAGCTCTTCCTTTTCCTAAGCTTTCGGTGTCTGATGCCTACTACAGGCGAAACATGTACTGTTACAACTTAGGTGTGCATGACCTTGCCACCAATAGTGTTGCAATATATGTCTGGGGTGAGTGTACAGCCTCTCGAGGATCTCAAGAAATCGCTTCAGCAATTTTAAAACACTTATCATTGCATGTTAGCAATCAAAACCATATCATAATTTTCAGTGACACATGCACTGGGCAAAATAGGAACATAAAGATTGCCCTCACTCTGATGAAGTTCGTTCAAGAAAGCCCCTCTGTTGAAATTATAGAACAAAAATTTCTTGTTTCAGGGCATTCGTATTTACCAAATAATTCTGATTTTGGTCTAATTGAACAATGCGCAAAAAACAAACCAATCTACGTGCCTGATGACTGGTACAACGCTATGGCATCAGCAAGAAAAAAGAATAGATTCATAGTAGTTCAGATAGTTGCAAAAGACTTTTTCTACTGAAAACCTAGAAAATGCAATTGTTAGGAGGACTAAAAACACAGATGGGAACAAAGTTAACTGGCTATCAATTCAGTAGCTTCGATATGAAAAAAGTAGACCCTTCGAGATCATGTACAAGACAAGACTTGCTGGTGACAAACCTTTTAGCATTTTGAATGTACGCATTAATGCATCAGCCAGAGGTCATCCTTGGGCTCTCCTGCCCGATCAGGACCTTCTTTACAAGGAACCTCGAATAATCCATCTTTTGAAAAAAAAGAGACATGATCTTCCTCCTGAAGTATATTCCTCCAGGATCATACCTACTTCAGGAATATAAAAAGTGCAAACGCAGTGGAAGAAACCAGCTTTCTGACTAATGAAGAAATCATCCCAGATGACACTCCAGAGGAAGAAGAAAATTTACAGTGAAGCCAAAAAAAGTGTTCTTCTATTGTCAATTATTATTTTCTGTAATGTCTTTTGAAATGTTACAATTTTTTACCTATACGCAGTCTGCTAAACAAAAGTTGAACTATTTTTGGAAATTAAACTTATTTTTACCTTATGCATTATGTGAGATTTACTTTTGTTTAGCTGTTTTTGTGGCATAACTCTTTGAAACATTAATTTTATCAATTTTCTGATAAAAAATAACAATTTAAAAAGTACCATTAGTTAATATAGTCTTTTGTTAACATCATCCAAAATTTTAAAAATTGTAACATTAAACCTGATTTTTTTACACCTAATGGGATAAAACACTCTGTCGTGAAAAGTTGTAGTAGAGAAGTGAGTTATACCACTTTGACTCTCACCACCTCATATGGTGACAGATCTAGGAACAGTTAAAGACCCAGTACCAGATCTCAACCTATGTCCTATTCCCACACTAGGTTTCCTTTGTACAGTGTCCTTTAGCCGACAGTCAGCTCAGTGGTGTCATAAATCTGTTAGGGTATTATTGAAGGGAGGAAGTTTGCCAACCCTGGGAGTGTACTGGAGAGTACAAATCTTATTTTTCAGGGAGAATATGGAATTGTTATATATTTCTATTTACTGTTTATAAGTGATGGATATATTTGATCAATACCACTGTACGTGAATGGGTGGGTGGGTCAATTGTTCAGTTGTTTTGTGAGGTAATTAGACTATGTTAATCAATTCATATATTTTAGACAGTCATATATATGTAGACAGTTACGTATTCATATACTCGACCTGAATACGTCATTTGTAATTTAGTTTATAGCTATTACCTCGATTAAACCACTTTGGGAGAGGTAAATTTGGTTAGATAAGTTATTGGCGTATGGTTTTAGTTTTTAACAAATTCATGATTCTATATTTTATAGCGTGTAACTAATTTTGTAGATGTTAATAATTATACATGAAAAAAGTAATCGAATAAAAATCCTGCCAAAACTCTGGATTTTTAAAAATGTATATAACACATTTAGTTTGGTATGTAAATTTATTACATGTAGTACATGTAATAAATGTAGACATTTATTAAATTATACTTTATTGACTATTGTATCCAATTGATAAATTAAACATATATCAATTGGATAAGTCCAACGGTATATGTTTTTGGTGGAGACAATAACGTGTTACGTGACATGGGCCATCCGACAGAAAGGTTTCCCAACCGACGAATCCATGTAGGAAAGTGTTTGTAAATGTGCACAGGAATTTGAGGGAATGAGGAACACTAAAATTTACTGAGAAGACTGGACGGGCTGTTTCTGTACAGACATTAAATAATCAATAAATAGTTTTGACGGCCGTGGAAGAAGACCCAAGTACTAGTGTTAGAAGAATATCGCTTGAACATGAACATTGTACATCGCTTGAAAAGTTCAGTGTGGCGGATTCTACATAATCAGCAGTTGTATCATTACCATATCCAAAGGGTGCAATGCCTAACTGATAGGGACTTTCCACCCAACAGTTGCCGGCGTGGTGGCTCAGTGGCTAAGGCTTCGGACTGCGGAGGGCAAGGTCCAAGGTTCGAATCCCCACTGAGCCAACGGTCGGTACTTCACTCGTTGAATAAAGTTGACGCACAGGCCTGTAGGCCCATGTCAACTGGCGAGTGAAGTTAAAAAAAAAAAAAAAAAAAACCCGTATTAACATATGTCAATGGTTTTTGCAACAGATCGCATTACTTCTTCTGTTTCTCTCCAACATTTTATTTACCGATGAGGCTGGGTTCTCTAGAGAAGGTATTTTTAATTATCATAATAATCACTCCTGGGCCGATGAAAACCCTCATGAAATATCACAAAGAAGGCATCAAGTGCGCTTTTCTCTCAATGTTTGGATAGGCATTGTTGGGGACAATCTCATAGGGCCATTGTTTTTACTCAACCGACTTAATGGTGTGTCTTACTTAAATTTTTTAACACAAGATCTTCCCGAACTGCTAGAAAACTTACTCCTTTATTTGAGAAACAATATGTGGTTTATGCAAGACGGTGCACCACCACACTTTTCATTGGATGTAAGGCGACATTTAAATCAAGTGTTTGGAAACAAATGGATAGGACGGGGGGGGGCCATCCCATGGCCTGCCAGGTCTCCTGACATAAATCCCCTGGATTTTTTTGTATGGGGCTATTTAAAATCTTTTGTGTACCATACCCCTGTTGACAATATTAAGGATTTAAGGGAACGAATTGTAGCAGGTTGCGAGGTGATAAGACAAAAGCCTGGGGTATTTGAAAGAATGAGGGTTTCTATGACAAAGAGGTTGAATTGTGTCATAGAAATGAATGTAGGACACATGGAACATTTGTTGTAATTAATTGATAACTTTCAAAAAGCTATCTTGTGTTAAGATTTTATTTTGTGTTTAATTAGTTTTCTTATTTTTTTAATAACATGATGTGTTGTCACTCAATAAATGGTTTCAATGTATCTCGGTTATTTTTTGTCCGATTGTCATGTTTTTGGTGTTGACAGATTAGAAATAAAATTGTCTAAAAACAATTGTTCATAGTGAATTTTTGTATTCTTTACCGTTTTTCCGCCATTTTGGTTTAAAAGTTTAAAATGGCCGCTATTTTGAAATTTTAAATTGGACAAAGTTGAATTTTTTTTTCTACAGTAGGTCTCTGTTATTTTAACATACTTAGCGATTTTTATAAAGATCGGTTGGAAAATTTTAAAGATAAAAATTATTTTGTAAAAAATTCAAAATGGCGGATATCTGGTAAACAAAGCGTTTTTGGAAAAAAAATTATTCTTCTTTTTCTCTTTATTTTGACCCATATAACCTTTTCCCAGAGTTTGGCACTTTACTTATGGGACACCCTGTATACAGCTACTCTTTTTTAAATTATGTACAGTTTAGGCTGTGTATAAGTATGTTATTTGCATATTGTTTATTACATATTAAAATGATAGGCACGCTATTGAAAGCCGATCTTATTTTAATTTACAATTTTCTCCGATCGCTGGAAATTATTATTTAATTGATCTTGTAGGAACCTCTAAACAGGATTACCTTAGAGGCCCTAAATTTTCTTGGATTTATGTAAATAGTTATGGAGTTGTAATCAGTTTTAAAATGTTATGGTTTACTAGGCTATTGTTATTAAATTGTTTGTTGTTGTCAATGTATATAGTAACATAACTGAAATATATTGTTTGTTTATGTTAATCTTAAAGTTACACATTTAGTTCTCTTGGTCAGACCTGACAGGTAAAGACTTTTATTTTGTAATAGTCTAGAACAATTAGTGATGTTTTATTTTAATATTAAAAGATAGTATGAACAATTAATTCTTGTACAAAAGAATGTAAATTTAAATTTAAAATTCAAGAAAATAAATGAATTCTTATTCTTATTATTCTAGAACTATTCTACGCAAATTGACACTAAAAAATATCAACATCATCGATACATAAAATAATATTTTTTTAATTAAAATAAAAATAAAAAAACCAAAAAAAACCCAGGGGGTTGGCAAAACTGACTGCAACGAATGACTGCTCCGAACATCGATGGGGTTTAAATTTCAATAAACAGTGGTTATTGAAAATGTCGGTGTGTTAAAGTGACTCAGTGACGTTCTATATGCTAACACGCCTTTTATATGCATGCAACAAAACTGTAAGTAGTCTAAATGTGCGGGGAAATTGTAAATAATGCAATGGTTACTGACTAACAAGAAGAGACTTTGAATATTGAACTCTGAGAGCGCATGCGCGAAATGGAGTAAATCCACGTCTGTCTGCACTGCCGTGTTACCAACATTAAAGCTCAACTTTTCCCATCTCAAGCTGTTTCCCGCATGTTCTGCGCCTGAATGATAGCGATGACGCCTCAACTCCTTCATGGCTGCTCCTAATGTTGCAGCTTCGTTTCTGCAGGCGCGCCACGTCTTGTTTCTATACTCACCGGTTGATTCTCCCTGCTAGGCCATCTATACATCACGGAATACGGATGAGACCATCGCAGGATATTCCATATAGTTCTACTTTTCTATTTGTGTCATGTATTCATTATTTGTATAATATATAATTTGCGTAAATAACAATATTTGTAATAAATAAACACACTGTCTGTAAGTTAATAATATCTAGTCGTAGATCTACCTACCTCATTTAAATAATAAGTACGACTAAAATATAAGTATATTTTATATAGCTGAATATATTCATAGATGTATATAAAACTATCAACTTCTAATAGACTTTACACTAGCTATACATACACTAGCTAAAGTCAAAGAAAACCAATTGAATAAAAAAAGTATGATAGGTCAAGCCCACTATCTCTCATGGTACTCTCAAAATGAATTTATTTCTCTCTGTGGCGAAAAACTACTCAAAACTATTTTGCTTCAAAGAGAGGAATGTTTCTTCTATTGGATTATTGTTGATGCAACCCCTGACATTTCTCACCAGGAGCAGAATGTACACATTCTGCGTTACGTTTTTCAAAATGAAGAAGAAAAAAATTTGAAATTTTTGAAAGATTCATTGAATTTATGAATTTTAACGGGAAAACAGGTGGTCATAACTGACGAAATACTATATACTTTAGAAAATATTGGAGTACCACTTGCGGACTGTCGAGCTCAGGGATATGACAATGGCTCAAATATGAGGGGACACACTAAAGGTGTTCAATCAAGAATACTTGAAAAGAACCAGTCTGCCATTTATTCTCCCTGTGGGGCACACTCTCTCAACAGAGTTGGTGTCAACGCTGCACAACTGAACCACGATGTTGTAACATTTTTTGGAAACATTGATAGTTTTTATTCTTTGTTCCCCAGCAGCACTGGTCGTTGGGAATTGTTAAAACAGCACGTACCTTTGTCTTTACAAAGCCTCTCCGAAACTCGATGGCTTTCGGAGAGATACAAAAGGCAGTAGGTACACAGTAAGTTACATTGTGTACATGGGAGCTACGTTTGATGCCTAATCAATGTTGGGTTACTAGGTTTGGGATGATGTGCAAAAGGCAGTAGGTACACAGTAAGTTACATTATTTACATGGGAGTTACGTTTGATGCCTAATTCATGTTGAGTTACTAGGTTTGGGATGATGTACAAAAGGTAGTAGGTACACAGTTGATTTGTTTACACATACAGTTGGTATACACATACAAAGGTATTGACCCACCCGCTCACCCATACACATACAGAGGTATTGACCCACCCGCCCACGCATACACATACAGAGGTATTGATATACAAATACCGTTGCACCCTAACCCTTAGGGCTAGTTTACACTGGGTGCGAAGCGATGCAAAGCGAAGCCATGACAAGCGAAAAACTCAATGTAAATGTGATGTATTCATTTTAAATGGGACGGCGCGTCGGGTGTTGAAATGAAATGAAATGAAATGAAAAATAACTTTATTCATATTTTGCATACAAAGATACAAGGAATGGCGTCAGTTTTAATGCTAAGTACTAAAATTAACATTATTATAATCAATTACCTAAACATTATTATAATAAGTTATGTCAATACATTACATATTCTAGGTCTAAATATAAAGCATAAAAAAGTCAAAATTAATACATTTCAAAATACCTATTTACTGTGTACTAAAAAAATGTGCTGATAACTTTTAATTAGGTTACACATTTCAGTTTAAAAATTCACTAATTGAATACAAAGGTTTGGATAAAAAGTAATGTTTTAAATTATTTTTAAAACTTGAATAATTTGTTATAGTTTTAAGTGCTGATGGAAGTAAATTATAACATTTAATACCTAGATAAGATGGTTTTTTTTCAAAAAATTTTAATCTGTGGGCCGGTATGGAAAAATTGCTCCTATTTCTTGTGTTGTAATTATGGAAATCCCCTACCAGTGAGATCAGGTTTGATTGATTTAGAACTGTATACAATATACATTGGTAAATATAATAACTAAAAACAGTCATTATATTCAGTTCTACAAATTTATGTTTTGTTGATACCTGCCAATTCAATTTTAACATGATGCGGATAGCTCGTTTCTGTAAAATCAGTAGTCTATCCATGTTGTTTTTTGAGGTTCCTCCATAAATACTTATCCCAAAAGCTAAGTGTGAATGAATATGAGCAAAATAAACAAGTTTTAGAGATTCAATCTTACAAAACTTTGACAGTCGGTAAAGTGCAAATAAGCCTGAAGAGATTTTGTTTGCCACATGATCAATATGATAATCCCAGGTTAAATTGCTGTCTATATGCAATCCAAGAAATTTTGTGTTATCTACTTTTTGTAATTCCGTATTTTCAAAATGAATCGTTGGCAAGACTGAGTTATTTGATTTAGCATTAAAGTTTATAAAATTAGTTTTGGATAAATTGAGTAGCAGTTGGTGATCAGAGAAAAATTTATTAATTTGTTTCATATTATCTATAGTGAATTTTTCAATTTCATTGTTAGTTTTTCCACTCACCAAAAGATTTGCATCATCGGCATAGAGACAGATACTGTTTTGTGTACTATCAGAAATAACACTGGGTAATCCTCTTAGATAACAAAGGAACAGTAGAGGTCCTAATATTGAACCTTGAGGAACTCCATGTTTGATGGTTTTCATTTGAGATTGTGTATAAATCAATTGATTATGATTATTTACATGCGCTATTTCAACAAACTGTTTTCTATTAGATAGGTATGATTGAAACCATTTTAGGGGTGTACCGACTATCCCTAGTGATTTTAGTTTGTTTAATAATTTGTCATGTGATACACTATCGAAAGCTTTGCTCAAGTCCATAAATATTCCCGTTACTTTATGGCCCTTGTCAACTGCATTAACTATTGAATCAATGTATGTAGTAGCTGCAGATATTACTGAATGATTGGATCTAAAACCATGTTGTTCTTTATCATATAAGTTGTTCTTTTCTAAGTAATTAGCTAATTGGTTGTACATTACTTTTTCATAAATTTTTGATATAACTGGCAATAAAGCTAATGGACGATAGTTGGCAACATCTAATGTGTTCCCCTTTTTGTATAACGGTTTTATTTTTGAGATTTTCAACTTGTCAGGAAAAATGCCAGATACAAAAGATGAATTAATTATGTGTACTAACGGTTTTTTAAGTTTACTCCGGGCATATTTTAAAACAGTTATTGGAACACCATCATATCCAGTTGAATGTTTACTATCAAATTTTGAAATAATTTTGTCTACCTCCATCTCACTGACAGGTTCACATCGAAATTTCAACTGCTTATTGTTTATTGCAAAGTTATGAAGAGAATCACCAGAAGAGGTAATATTAGGAATAACTTCTAAATCAACCACATCTACATAATAATCATTAAATGTGCTGCAAATAGAAAACGGATCTGTATAAACTATATGATTCACTTTTATCTTATCTATAGCCTTTATCGGGTTTGTGTCATTTTTGATATCTGAATTAATCAATTTCCAAATGGTTTTTGAGACATTTTTTGAGCTCAAAATTTTCCTATCTATATAATTTTGTTTGGTTTTTAGTATATTTATTTTTAGAGACTTATTTGCATCTTTAGCTGATTTTATTAATTCTTTATTTTTAGTTCTTCTACCCAGAGAACTCAACTCTAATGCTCTTTGCCTCTCTGCATTTAATTCAAGATTCATCCAGTCTACCTTATGTTTTGAGGATCTACTTTTAATAAGAGGGAAACATAGATTAAAGTAATACATGAAAATGCTGTGAAAAATGTTAAATTTACTATCAACTGGTGCAGAATAAACCTCCACCCAATTCTCGTGACCTAATAATGAGGTGAACTTTCTAAGGTTATCATCTGAATATTTTCTTACCATCTTTGTTATTGGCTTTTTATCAACAATATTGCCCCGTAATTTGAAAGTAAGTAACTGGCTATCATGATCAGAAATTTGTGTGTTTAGTTCAGTTATTTGCATACTTTTAGGATGGAAATTTATAAAAAAATTGTCTATGGAACTTTCGGTATCCTCAGTTACCCTTGTAGGAAAATTTACTAGATACTTAAAACTGTGAGAGGAAAGAACATCAGTAAGTAATTTAACTCTATTACAGCTAGGGTTCAAAACATTTATATTAATATCTCCAGTTACTATTACATTAGTAAATTTCTTAGACAGTATTTCTAGAGTAGCATTAAGTTTTGTAAAAAAATTATCCAAATCAGAATTAGGGGAGCGGTATACACCAGCCAGGACAAAATTAAACGAATCACATTTGTAATGTACTAAACAGCACTCAAAAACCTTTTCTGAACATAGTTGGTTGATTGAAGGTAGGTTTAAATTTTTTATGCTTGGGTTATTGTTATTTGATAGAATAAGAACTCCACCTCCAGGACTTAAAATACGCGAATAATAAGATTTTACATTATATCCCGAAATATTTAAAAAGTCCAGTTCTTGTTTCTTCATTTTATGCTCACATAATACTACTAAATCAGGCTCAATATCTTGAAGTGTAATTTCCAAGGATTCTACTCTGGACGGTAAATGTTGGATGTTTAAGTGAAAAATTTTTAAATGGTTTATGTGACTCAATGTTCTATTCTGTGTAGCTGGTTTCATGTGTGTGGAGAAATTATTTACATTTTTAGAAAAATTTAGATTAATGGTGGAAATATGTTCAGATTGTCTAAAAAACTCTCATTAGTACTGAGGATGTGATCTTCATTTGTCGGATGAGGCTGTCCAGGAGAGGTTCTGGGTGTTGTGTCTGGCTGGTCCAAAAAACTCTCATTAGTACTGAGGATGTGATCTTCATTTGTCGGATGAGGCTGTCCAGGAGAGGTTTTGGGTGTTGTGTCTGGCTGGTCCAATAGGCTTGACCTCTGAATCTCCTCCTTCAGCTCTCTGAGAAAGGTCAAAAATGAAAGTCCTCGATGTAATGCTCTTCGAGCTCCAGGTTGATCTTTAGCGATAACTAACACCACAGCACCAGTGGCACGCTGAAACTCCATGATGTTTTTGGAGAAATGTCCTATGTCCACATTATCTCGGACACAACCTACTGGAGAGCACACCAGAGTGGTGAAGTTTTTCTTTTTGAAGTCCTGGGTTAGTTCCAGAAAAGCCCGGTCATAGTCTTCCTCAGTAGGCTTGCCGTAGAAATGATCCTTTGTAATCAGGCTGTAGACTGCTGCGGCTTGCGGATCCATCCTCTGGAAGGCCAGGAACTTCGAAAGACGATCATTCACCTGTGGTTTGCCAAACTGTTTCGCAAACATCACAGCTACGCCTGCAGTCATCCTCCTGGGGTGATGAAAGTCGCCAGATACGGAGTGGGCAAATGCAACGGAGCTATTGGTTTTCAAGTCATTGATTACATCCCACATGTCCGCCTCGAGAACCTGTATTTTATTTCCAGATGTAACAATGTACTTAGGCTTTTCATGAGTTTTGTCTTTAATTGTCCTTGAGATTTCATCGTTATTACTTTCACCATTCATTATATTTTTAATCAATCTTGCAATTTCTTTCTTGCCGGTACGATTAAAGTGGAGCCCATGTTTTGTATACATGTGCCTTGGCAGGGTGTTGATGGGAAGAAATGTAGCATCTTGGTACTTGGAAAGGATGTTCTGCAGCTCCATGTTTATAAAGGATATGCGATTATTCAAACCTGGCACATCATGCCTGTAAGGCAGTGCGGCAATTTGGATTTTAGCGTGTGTCATACATTTCGCAAGATTTTGAAATTTCCTCATTATTACTTCTTTATTTGCCAAATCCTCATTAGTTCCTCCTATCACAATAACTGTATCTCTTTTTGTGAAGTCTTTTGTGAGGTTTTTAATATCTATTACCACATTGGTAAGATTTGCGTTAGGTTTCACAATACTTAAAATATTTATGTCATTTTTCGGCCAGATCAAAGCCAGGTTGTTACACATATTCCGCCCATGGCTGTCTGCAATTAGTAATAGTTTTGGCCTTTTGTCTTCTGCAGGAATGGAGATGGAAGTTGAAGGAGTCTGTAATTTTTTATTTACATTAATGTTACCTTGGGTGTTTTTATATGTTTCATCAGTGTTACTTTTTGATGTTGAAAGCACCTCTGATATTTCTTGTTGTATATTTGTTGCAGTGTTATCCAAAGACTGAAAACGATTGGATGTGTTGATTGGGTTTGTAGTAGTCACAAAAAAGTCTGAGTTTTTCAATTTTTTGAGAGGATTTTTTACTGTCACAAAACTGTCTTCACTTAATTCATTGTTGATAATTTGAAGTTGATTTTTTTCAGTCCTTAGTTTACTATTCTCTTTATTTAAACTCTGAATGTCAGATGATAGTAATTCAATAACTTCTTCATAGTTTGCATTGTTGTTTTTGATTTGTGTCTCTAAATTTTGTATTTTTAGTTCCATTAACTTCAATTCTTGTAATGGTTTTTCATCGGGAAGTGGATAAGGTGAAATAGTGTTCATAAGCTGTAAGTTTTCTTTTTTCAAGTTATTTATAATCCTTTGCATGTCCGCTATTTTAAAATTTAAACTATCGGTATGTAATTTCTCAGCTGCTATTGTCGACACTACTCTATTAGATATTTTAGATGTGTAAGGGCTACTTGTGGCATTTACATGTCGTTGGCTGTGCACTAGCAAGGAATTGCTTTCACTTATTTGACTATTTCCTATTATTTTTACAACTTCCTCTTCTCTCTCCAAGACCATTGCTTTTAAGCGTGAGTTTTCATTCAAGGAAACTTGCAGTTGTTGTCTAGCTTCCTGAAGCTCTGAGTGGATATTGGTAACAACATTGTTAGAGTTCTCAAGCTCTCCTCTCAATATAGACACAGACTCAATCAGAGCTATCTTCTCATACTCACAGAAATCTGTTGAGTTATCTTTATTTACTACTGCAACTTCTTTTTTACATGTCTTACATTTCCAACAATGATTTTTTTCTTTTTTTAGTTCATTTAAAGTTTTACTTGACATGCCAACACACTCAGCATGAAACCATGTTTTACATTTTCCAGAGCAGCATACTGCCTTAAATTTGACCCCTATGTTGCATGCTCCACATGGAAATTTTACCATTTTTTAACCGTATTATAGCATTTAATAATTAGTAAATAATTTTAAAATATATATTTAAGATGGTAACAATAATAAATATTTAAGGTGGCAACAATAATAAATTTTAAATTAAAATTTGTTAACAATAAAAAACCAATATCCAACAATTACTAGCCAGACAGTGTCTCTTTTTATTTATTTCTACAAACAGTTCACTCTTAACAATTTAAAATCAATAGTAAAATATTCTGATCTATGAGAAACTTTTGTATAATATTTATTATATAGTGTTGCTGGCCAATGTGGAAAGCTTTTTAATTTGGCAAAAACTTCTCACCCACTACATATTTTGGAACTGGCATTTAATTTTTATGAGTAAATAAACACAATATGAATCAATTTATCATATAATATATTGTATAATTTGAAGTGTGATTAAAGTTCAGTTTGCATTCCTAAATAAACCAATAATACAATAGGCAATGAACTATAAACAGAATAGAATTAAAATTAACTGTCTTGCAACTTCAATAGTATATTTGAAAGATGCCACATAAAGTAAATTCAAACAGTCATGTAAACAAGATTCACCATTGAGGGACAGATGTCAATTCACTGACAGTTGACAGTTGCAGACCATGCTCTAATCAGGTTTAATACTGTCTGTGTCTGTTCATAGTTTTTCTGCAAGTCATCAGTTAATATTCTGTTTTCAATTAAATGTGTTGCTTAAATTATCAACACAGTGTTTTCATATTTGATTAAACTATTTAAAAGAATTTATTTAGTGACAAAAGTGGTAATAGTGCACTTATTAATTATTATTTAATTGGATCAAGCAGAAACACATATTCCATTAGGTGAGTTTTAAACTATGATTAATGTAATTATTAAACTGTGAGAAAATCCAAATACATTACTTCATTCTTTTATAGAAGCTGTTGAAACTTAAATATTAAACTCATAAATAAAAATAATTCAAACTATATTAATAAATTTTCACTTTAAAAGGGAGCACTATTACACCACAACTAACTGTGCTAAGAATTAGCAGACGACCCACACTGTTCACACTACGAGCTGAGCTGAGCAATGAGGTGGTAACGATCGTGGTAACGCTACTTAACAGTGTGTGACACGTACAGTGGCATTGAATTCAAGCACTGTACGTAGTGCTTGAATTCAAGCTGTACGCCCGATTGTCAAGCACTATCCATCGATTCTCAAGGTTTTGGACCTACTCCTGGAAGACAATTTACCTACATTGACTCCATCTGCCAGAAATACTGTTTTGGCGTTAAAGAGGTAGTTTGGATCTTTCAAAGGTCTCTTGATGTCTTCGTTTTGGCACAAGATCTTGGCCTGCATTGATCAAAAAATGTGATAATTCAAAGCAAAGGAATTTCCTTGAACATGGCAACTCAACTGGTTAAAGATTTATTGAACGAATTGCAAGTGCTAAGAGATTCATGGGAACCCATACTCGATGAAGTACAACATGTTGCCGAGGCAGTTGGAATTGTACCAGAGTTGACTATCAACAGGAAATCCAGTGCGGTTGAAAAGACTCCCGAGCAACTTCAGCAACAATCTTTTCGGGATTTCAAATCTTCTGTTGTCTTTCCTGTTTTGGATTTTATCATGACTGATCTGAAAACAAGATTTGCAAGCTGTGAAGAAATCTGTAACCTGTTTGCTCCAGTTTTAGTTTTCATGGATCTAGACAACGAGGAACTGAAACTTAAAAACCGCCAATCTCGTTTCATATTATCCTTCTGACTTCTCAGATCCAGAAGGATTATTTGAAGAAACTCTTCATATGAAGAATGTTTATGCTACAGTATTCCAAACAGAAAAGGACCCTTTGAAGCTTCTGAATTCAATATATTAGAAAAACCTCCAGCCCATTTGTTTGAATTTTTGTACCGCAATAAGACTTTTTTGTACCATCCCAGTGACAGTTTCTACAGCTGAAAGGTCTTTTAGTAGGCTAGCAAATTCATTGAGAACTTGGCCAAGAAGCACAACTGGCCAAACCCGTCTCAACCATCTGGCAATGTTGGCAATTGAAAATGAATTGGCCAAAACAGTTGATTTTTCAGATGTAATTGAAAATTTTAGTCAAAAGAAAGCTAGGAAAACTATAATTAACTAGTTTATCAAAGTAAGCTTTTTTAGCGAGTGTATTAAACACAATACAAACATCGTAATTTATGTGTGAAACAATTTATCAATAAAGGTTGGTTTTTAGATTTAACTGAATAATCTTATTAATTTATACCTTACAATCAATTTTTCAATTTAAGTAAAATTTTGTAAAAGGGTAAAAAATAGCCATGTAATTTTAATATGGCACGTGACTGAGGTGTAGATGGGGGGCCCGACCCTGGTCCTGGTTACAGGGCCCTCAATCGAATGTGGGGGCCATGAGATGGCGCCATCAGATCCTGTGTGGAAAACGGCGTTATTCCATCCTTCATTATCAAGTCTAAGCCAACCATCATATCTTCCAATTGACACATCTGATTGGCCTCCAGATAAGTATGTAGAGCAGTACTTAGATGATGATATTTTGTCAACAATTGTGGATAAAACAAATCAGACATATGTCTTAAAGAGTGGGAAGTCTATGGGTATAACACTGAATGAACTGAAAGTATGGATTGGCATTAATTGCATAATGTCTGCTATCCAGTTGCCCAAAATACGCATGTATTGGGAAAAAAAGTGGAGGATACCCTTAGTTGCTGAGGCTATGACACGTGATAGATATTTTATTATAAGAACATCAATAAAAGTAGTTTTTGATAGTGATATTTCTGGTGAGATGAAAAAACTGATCGCTTATGGAAATTAAGGCCTCTAATTAACAGAGTTTTGGATGGGTGCATGAGGCAGCCAAGAATTGAACAAATTTGCATTGACGAAATGATGATTCCCTTCAGTGGGGCATGTGGGTTAAAGCAGTTTGTGCCAAACAAACCCAATCCTGTTGGTTTGAAGGTATTTGTACTCGCAAATCCAAATGGTATAATATGCGATTTTAAAGTTTATGAGGGTGCAAGCACGTTCCCTCAAGAACGTTCCCAAGGCTTTGCGTTGTGTGAATCAGCGATTTTGAACTTGACCCAATCGTTAATTCCTGGACATGTTCTTTATTTTGACTGATACTTCACAACTGTGAGACTTGCTGTAGAGCTACTAATAAAAGGTATCCATTGTTCTGGGACCATAATGAAAAATAGGATTCCTAATAATACAGATTTTATCAGTGACAAGGAGTTTAAGAAATCTGGCAGAGGCTCGATTGCTGTTACTGTAAGGGAGGATGAGAAAATTGAAATTACCAAATGGCTTGACAATAGTGCAGTTGCAATATTATCAACACATGAGGCAGATGAACCAGTATAGGAAGTCAAACGTTGGAGCAAACTTGATAAAAAGTACATTACTGTAAAACAGCCAAAAATCATCCACTCCTACAATCAAAATATGGGTGGAGTAGATTTGGCTGACAGGATGATGTCATACTGCCCCTCCCGCGCAAGAACAAAAAAATGGAATGTGCGATGTATCATGCACTTTATCGATTTGAGCCTAACAAATTCTTGGCTCCAAATGAGAGAGGATATGAAACATAAAAAAGTACCTGAAAAGAACATACCACAATTTAGGATGTTCAAACTAAGTTATGGACAGAATCTGATTGAAAAAATGACCAATTGCAGCAAGTAAATGACTCAAGCAGTGATGAGGATGATGAGACGTTCGCTGATGGAAGGAAAACTGCCCCTCCCTCATTAGAACGACGCACTCAAGGAGCGAAGCATCTCCCCGATGTATCTACTGGCGTCCAGAAAAGGTGCAGACAAAAGGGCTGTTTAAAAAAGACGTCAGTTTTTTGTATCACGTGCAAAGCGTATTTATGTTTACTAGGCAACAGGAATTGCTTTTTAAAATTTCACACTAAGTAATGTATATTTGTAAATAAAACTTGGATTTTGTCATTATTTTTGTCTTTTTTCACTACAAACCAGTTAAGACCGAACGACCTTGTATAAGGACATTGTAAAGTCAGGTATACAATAAATAGAGAATTTTGTTAACATTTTTTTGGGCAATATTAAGATGTTCTTATTGCAATTAAATAAGAAAAAAAAAGGAAATACAGATTTTTTCCTCTCAGGACTCAACATAGTATTTTGTTATGTACTTATACAAGGACATTCGGTCTTAACTCTAAAAATCCACTAAAATGTCTGGGACTTAGAGTAGCAAAATTCAATGTTCTTATATAAGTACAAAAGGACTCAGGAGGTTAAACTGTGTCTGCTCAGTAGGGAAAGCATAGTAAAGTAGTAATAAATTAGAATTAGAATTGCATTGCTGATCGGACACTTCACTGGTACCAGTAACGAAAGGTGTGTACGTCATCTTATTAGCGAGTTGTAAATGTAGTCTTGTAACTGTACTGAGAAAAATTATATATATATATATTTCAAAATAATTTTGTGTTTTGTTGCTATTGTTTGATTGTAGCATAAAAGTAGCCGATACAAAAAGGTGGTGTGCTCTAGTCAAATTCGTGGTGTTGGGAAGATCAGCAAAATTTAGACTAAGTGTATTAATAAGTATTTAGATTAAGGCTTCTATGTGTGGTTTAATACATCTCTTCTTTTCAGTAAAGTTAGTTAGTTAATTGAGCTAACATTTATTGATTTATTGTTTTTGTTGAAATTATTTTACTAGGTGAAGGAAATAATTTCAGAGTTGTTTTACAGTCACTGGGGAATTATTGATTATTTTTGAATGGTTAATTTATAATGTGTTAAGTAGAGATTTGTTTATTCTGTCTATAGTCGGATATTAGAGGAGGAAGTTTATTTGTATTATAAGTTTTTATAGACAAGGTAATCAATCCTAATTTGCAGCGTAGTGTAATAATAGTGTTTCATAAGTGTAAAGGGAAACCTATTACGAGTCTGAACATCGGTTAGTTATGAATAGGAGACCGATATAACTTACCATAACTACAAGAAGTATGACACACAATTAAGGAGCTATTAAGGAGGAAGACAACTACGTGGAGGTCACATATGCAGATAGCTTAGGTGCAGAAGGAGATTCAACACCGTCTTTCGACCCAGAGGAGCTAGGACAACGTCTGGACCTTAGCCCAGAGTTATCCATCACGGACATCTTGGGGGACGCACCACAGCCAGCTGCAGGCCAAGGAGGAGACATGGCGGAGCCGAGAGCACCGGTCATTACACCTGCGAAGTTTAGGGAAGTATTTGAAGACAACGTCGAAGATTATCTGACCAAGTTTGAGTGTGCTGCCAGGGCCAATGGGTGGGATGATGCTAAAAAGGTAGTATTGATTCCCTGTTATTTAGAAGGAGCCGCACTTAAGTAGTTTGAAAGTTTAGAGCAGAAAGGAGATAGACTGACTTGGGCTGGAATAAAAGCTGAAATGAGGGATGCATTCCAAACAATCGCCTATGAGGAGCAGTTGGAATATCGTCTCCGTATGAGAATGCAATCTGAGGAGGAGCCATTTGAAGCCTATTTTCAGGACATTATTAATCTTTGTGCTAAAGTGGATCCAGTAATTTCGGAGAGGAGTAAGAGGTTCTCAGATTGTTCTCAGAGGTCTTAAACCATCTCTTCTGGAAAAAGTAATGGTAATGGAAAATGACACTTTTACTAGCCTACAGACAAACATAAGAAAGATTCAGACGGCCCGATACATGGATGCGACACAACCTCATCTTTTTATGTTTTGGAAAGTTAAAGGGAATAGACATGTTAAAGTCATCCTCTGAGGCTAAGAGTCAGGCCCTGGTTTTCAGTAACAGTCATACTATCAAAGAACAGTTGCTAAATAACGGAGAGAAATTTGTTCTTGAACTGTATGGGATGAATAGGTATTCCAGCCTAAATGAAGCTCGGTACTTTAAATTCACTCTGATGACGAAGAAAGCGGCCTTAAGATCAAATTTTGATCTGGCCAGACTACCCCCGACAACAGAAGCTTGCCACCAACACATCCTTAGAGTGTACCTCCAAGTACAAAGATGGAAGAGGAATAAGCTATTGCCAACTGAATGGGGCTGGAAACTAGAATCTGGAAAAGTTCTCAATCCGACAAGTATGAAGCCGCTTGCACCAAAAGATCTTTTAGAACTGGTCTCATGTTCATGCAAACAAGCATGTGGTAACTTTTGTGGATGCCGCAAGCTAGGCTTGCATCGCTCATCAATGTGTGAGCATTGCAATGGACTAAGTTGCCATAATATACCAAGTGTCGAAGAAGACGAAGACGAAGATGAACAATAATGAATTCATTATCATAACAAAGTCTCCATAGCAAAAGTAACAAAAACAAGGCGAAACACCAAGAAAAAGACTACCTTATTACACTGATTGAAAATGAGAAAAAGTCGACAAACACTGAAGACAATATTTTAATGTAAATAAAATAGTGTAAATATTAATTAAGTCTATTATGAGTAGTAGATAAGGGAGGGTGGGAGGTCCGTGATGTTATGAATTCAACTACTCTTGATGTATCAATTTTTTATTAATTTAGAGTTATTATGAATTCATAGCTGCCGGTTTCTGCCAGACCGGGACACAGCGGGTCCATAGGTGGTGGATGATGGAAAACTCTTTAAAAGGGTTAGGAGCAAGACTCCCCCGAACCAAAACTGGCATAAAAAATAATATACATAATTATTATGTATACTATTTGTAATACATAATATTACTATTACTATAAATATAAAATATTGATAAAATATAATATTGCACTTATGTATATAGTAATCGTAATACTACTACTCAGTATTAACTTAAAATATATTATTGCTTTGAAAATAAGTATGTATAGTGTTAATTAATTTACAATAACTTTAATAAATAATAATTATAGCATCAAATACTACTACGTAATCCCTAATAATATGAGTTAAAACAGCCTCAATAGATAACAACGCGCGGCTATTAGACGGCGCGGCGTCGCCCGCCGATGGCTCGCGCACTCGTCTCGTTTGGCCATCTCCCTGCCCATGGTTATGGCATTATACTATACTTCTTTATATTGAAATGTCCAGGAATACATGCTCTACAATCTTTAGAGGAAGTGTTTTTCATTTTTCCTGCGTTTAAAAAAACTACAGCAGAAAAACTGAAAAATCGGTGTAACGATTCGCAAAATTTTATACTTTATCATTAAATTTTGAAGAAAGTATTTGATTTATCGCAACAGTGTTAAGAACCTTTATTTTAGAAAATTTAATAGGAAATACAACGAGCTATAGATTATCTTAATCGGTTTAACCGTTTCAGAAATAGACACGTTTTAGTAAAACCATGCAATTCCTGACTTTGAGGGGGTGGGGGGGAAAGCACCGGGGGGATTTTAGGAGACTTTTGGAAAAAGTATATCTTTTTGTGTACTATCCAGTGGTATATAGTTTTGCTTGTCACTAATTTCTTCCGACACAAAACCTTTATTGACTGGGCTGTGGCCGAGCAGTTGCCGAGGCGGCATCTGAGTGGTCAGGGCAACTGAAAAAGCATTATTGAGTGTCACATGAGGCAACTAGTTCTTTGCAACTAGAATGCGCAAGCAATTCTATACGAACATCTGATATCTTCAGATGGTAAACATAACAACCTGGTACAAATTTGTAAACAAGCTTGTTGACAAATATAACCCATAACTAGGCTGCGAGACTATTTTTTCGATCTTGTAATTTTATTTTATCTTATTAAAATGGATGTCGACCAAGTTGATGTAAATGTAGAAGAGAAGGAAAGTATTTTAGAAAATTATAAACCAATAAATTCAACGATAAATATAATAAAGTACCCTTTTATTAATTTTTTATAAAAATATATTACCGGTTTCGGCTCTTAGGCCATCTTCAGATAGTAAATAATATAACCTAAAATAAATTAACAAATTATAAAAATAAAACAGATGAAAATAACATAACATATGATTAATTTAGTGTGTGGGTAAGTTGAATTTTACTTTTTGATTCTTATGTTTTTTAACTTCTATTATTTTTTCGTATATAGGATTGTTCATGTTAATTTGTGTATTTAATATGTTCTTTGGTTCATTATAATTGTTAATGTATATGTGTACATTTTCTTTTCTATTCATTTTTTCTCCTTTCTTCTCGTATTCTAAAACTGTAACATTTTCATTTATATTTTGATAACTGTGATTTGATTGGAGAATATGTTCTGCAAAGTTAGATTTATTTGATGTTGAGTTGTTGTTTCTTATGGCTTGTATGTGTTCTTTGTAACGTAAATTAAATGTTCTTCCAGTTTGTCCTATGTAAAGAGAATTGCATTCTGAGCATTTTATTTTATATATACCAGATTTGTCATATTTGTTATTTTTATTTTCTTTGTTGGATAGTTTGTTAATTAAAGTAAAAGTATTGTTCTTTGTTTTGTAACTGAGTGTATATTTACTGTGTTGAAATGTCTTTCTAATAGCTTTATTCATTTTTGTATTGTAAGGAACACTGATAAATTTTTTCTTTTCTTTTTCTTCCTACTAAAGAAACATTAAACATTTTGAGAAATGATCTCACACTAACCAACAGACTCAACACTAATGAAATTAATGATATCATCAAATCAACTGAAATTTGTATTGAACAAAACTACTTCAAATATAATGACAATTTTTACCAACAAAATAATGGACTACCAATGGGATCTCCTTTATCAGGAATAATAGCAAACATCTTCTTACACAATCTGGAACAAAAAAAAATTTGGAACGAATCAAATCCTCACAAACAAAAAATAATCTATTGGTTTCGTTATGTTGATGATGTAATATGTCTTTTCCAAGGAAACGAAAAAGAAAAACGAATTACTAGAATACTTAAATTCACTAAATGACAAGATAAAATTTACAAAAGAAAATGAAGGAAAAGAAATAAACTATTTAGATCTAACAATCACAAATATTGGAAATAAACACTCTTTAAAGATTTTTAGAAAATCAACCTAAAGTGACCTACTAATTCCACATAATTCTAACCACCCATGGAAGTACAAATTATCTAGTTTTAGATCAATGATTAACAGAATGTTAAACGTTCTAATGCAAAAATATGATTATGAAGAAGAAAAAAGAACAATAAAATACTTAGCTTCAAAAAATGGTTACAATCCGACAATTGTGGACAAAATTATAAAAAGAATAAAAAGAAACAAAAATAAGAAAATGGAAGAATATATTTTATTCTTAATTTATTAATTAAGAATAAAATATATTCTTAATTAATATATTTTTATTTTTTTAAATTTATTATATTTAAAATTAAAATAAAATTAATATTTTATTTTATTATTTACAAAAGCAATTAATCTCATCTTAATTGCCTTCCTTGACGGCAGCTCAATCACTGGATCCATGTCAAACATATCTCATCTTAATTGCCTTCCTTGACGGCAGCTCAATCACTGGATCCATATCAAACATATCTCATCTTAATTGCCTTCCTTGACGGCAGCTCAATCACTGGATCCATATCAAACATATCTCATCTTAATTGCCTTCCTTGACGGCAGCTCAATCACTGGATCCATATCAAACATATCTCATCTTAATTGCCTTCCTTGACGGCAGCTCAATCACTGGATCCATATCAAACATATCTCATCTTAATTGCCTTCCTTGACGGCAGCTCAATCATTGGATCCATGTCAAACAGTCCTTCCACCGTTAAAGTGTTCTTTAACTGGAAACCATCTCTTTCGCTTACAAAGTTGTGAAAAAACAACAAACTTTGTTTATTTCTTCAAAAAGAATAATACCAACATCCAAAGGTCTGTGGAAAATTTCCTATTTATTTGCTGGAATGCCAAATGCACACTCAATGTTTCGTCGTGCTCGGCACAATCTGTAATTGAAGATACACTTCTTTAAACTCAAAACATTTTCCACCATATGGTCTAATTATATTTGAAGATAGTCCAAACGCTTCGTTTGCTACAATAACAAAAGGCACCGCTTCACTGAGTCCTGTGAACGATTGTTATAGTGGGAATATGTTTAGCTGTCATTCTTGCAAAAAAAAAAAAAAAAAAAAAAAAAAAAAACCTTCAAATGTAGTGGAATAAGATGACTTTCCACACGCTCCAATATCAACAAATATAAACCTGTATGATGGATCACACAGCCCCATTAGTACAACAGATAGTTTTTAAATGGAAGGAACCGCTGTGTTCGGGCTTAATGATTCTGACGTGCTTGCCGTTAAGAGCTCCTATACAGTGGGAAAAGTTGGTTTTTTCATACAATTCTGTAGATTTTTCAAGCCAAAATTGTTTTTACAAGCTTCCATATGGCTTTACAGACTTGCCTTATGATATTTCCAATAGTTGGTTGGCTCAAGCAATATTGATAATTAAGGTCCATTATGGATGTCCCAGTTGCCAAATATCTGAAAAATTAAAAGATTTTGTTACAACCCGCATGTATCTTTTTATTAAGGACTTTATTAGAAATTATTTTACATTTGTTATCCTTTTTAGATACAGTATACATTCATTTTTGTATTTTTCTTTTCAAATCATGACTCTTCAATGATAAAAAATATTACAAATAAACTTCTTAATCAATTAAAAAAAAAAAAGTTTGTGCTTAATTTGATTTGTTATATTACATATTTTTTTCTACATTTGATTTTAATCTTGTAAGTTTACTCTTATATATTTTTTCAGTGACAATTGCGCAAAAGAAATGGAAATCAATACGCACGTGTTATTGCCGAGAAATTCAAAAAAGAAAATGTACCAAATGTGGTTCAAAAGCAAAAACCCACAAGCAAAATTTATATTATGAACAACTTAGGTTCTTAAAAACCTTTTACAACAAAACAACCAGTACGATGGAGTACTTACGTAATGGAGATGTCACTGATAACAATACAGATGCTAATGATTCAGTTACTATCAGTGATGTTATGAATTTAGAAAATGTTAAGCCTCAACCAAGCAACAAAAAAAGAACAAAAAGGAATGATGAATTAATCTAAATATTGAAATTAAAAATTCCAAACGAGGCAAAACAAAACAGTGAAACTTGTGAAGACAAATTATTTTTAATATCTTTAACGTCTGAGCCGCAAAGAGTTCCTGCAGAAAGGAAGCTTAAACTAAAGGGCGATATAATTGCAGCAGCTCAAACACGCTTGAATAATTAGAGGTCGCCTATGGTTGCACATTCTAGCCAATATATACCCGATCATCAATATTTACCGCAACAACAACCACATTCATACTCCTTTTCAACTAGTCAGTCACAACTTCCACTACACCCATATCCATTTCCAACAGCACACATCCAGTCACAGCAATATAGTCAACCAATAGTAACTACACATAAACACAACCAGTTCTTCAGCTTCAACGTCACCTACAGTTTCTTAAAGCAGCAACTGTGAATATCTTACTTGACAATTTTTTCAGAAAAAGGTTTTTTATGCTGTTTTTATATTACATTGTTCTTCTTTAAATTGAATACAGGACTCGTCATCTGGAGTAATAATTGATTTATTTTAACTTTTTCAGTTAACTGCATCAAAAATTACTTTTAATTTTTACTTCATGGTGAATATCCTGTTCACTTGCTCAGTCAGAACAACTGCTCCAGCTGGAGATGCAACTTTAACCTGCTCTTTTCACTGACTGTTCCAATCGGAACTGATATTGCACATGTCTACCATGCAGCTAGGGACTAGATATGAACTTAAAAAATTTCCCTGTTTAGGTTTAACGTAGTCGGAACCCGTTGCTGTAACAGAGAAAGTTTTTCGAAGTTGGATGATTTCCAGGAGGGAATAGATCAACACAGTTCTTAAAATCTGTTTAAAATTTTCAAAGTTGTGATATCTCAGGCGAGTACTTCTTATGCTCAGAGCATGTCCACCTCCAATCTATCCCGAGGAGGACAAAGAGGACGAGGCAGCCGAGGGGGTCGTGGAAGAGGATCACGGTCCCGCGCACCGCAAGAGTCTGCTTCTGGCACATCCGGACCAACTGAAGCTATTAAGACAGCTATGCCTGTCACAACAACGCTACCCACATCGATAAAGAGAGATGCGAACGTGACGAAGCAAAAGTGTCATGACGAAAGAAGAATCTGTTTTCAATGATGTGATCTTTTCAGCAGACAAAACCCTGGAACCTGTATCCCGTGAAATTCATTTCACACCAGCCTTCACTGGCTACACACCTCTTACGGGCCTACCCCTGTTTATGGAAAGTCAAGGACGATTCCTACGCAAATAAAAGATACGGTGAGTTGTTGAAGTTTTATAAAAAAACTGTGCCATCAGCCACCGTTGTTGACACAGTAAAAAAAATTAATAACTTGAGATGTGCGTTCCGCAAAGAGTTGAAGAAAGTAAAACAGCAAAAGTCGGGCTCATCGGGAGATGACGCGTATACCCCGTCACTGTGGTATTTCGACTTGCTATTGTTTACAGCCGACCATGAAGAAACTAGAGCGACGATTGGGAGTGAGGAATCACAACTCGTAAGTTATTTTTATTCTATTCTATTTTATTCTTTAATTTATATCAAATACATACAACAGTACAAACAAATCTTCACAGTATAATATTTCACCCTCCCACCCTAATTGGTGACAAATTTGTTTTGCCAGGAAACTGCACCTTCTCCAACAAAATAGTTCTTGTAATTATCACGATTCTCCTTTGCTTTTTCACACAAAACTTGTGTATTATATCCCTGTCGTAGACCCACCATCTGATCTTCATCCCTCTCCCCTCGAATAACTTCCCCACTATCAATATCTTCTACATCGAGTGAATTTGATGGCATGAACAACGCTTTTGCTTCCTTCCTCAGAAAATTATGAAGAACACACGCTGCTAGCACAATGAAATCTATTTTTTCTGGTTTCAAGTTGATTTCTGTGTAAAATATCCGGAAACGACTTGACAGAATGCCGAAAGCATTTTCTACTATTCTGCGAGCTCTGCTCAAACGGTAGTTGAATATGCGCTGGTCATAAGTCAATTGTCTTTGAGGATATGGTTTAAGTATGTTTTCATGCAAAGCAAAAGCATCATCAGCTACAAATACAAAATTGAGGTTTGCCTTGTTGGCACTGTTCGGTGGCAAATTGAGACTTTTGTTTAGTAACTTCGTATAAAAACCGGTACATTCAATTACACCACCATCAGAGACTCTGCCGTTACAGCCAACGTTTACGTATATGAACTGATAGTCTGCGTTAACGATTGCCATCAAAACTATACTGCAAAACCCCTTGTAATTATAAAAATATGAGCCACTGTTTGGAGGTTTCTTGATTCTGATATGCTTCCATCAATGGCCACTTTGGGCGGCCATTGCCATCCAGTTCGATGGCATTGGGCTCAACGACGCATTCAAATTACGCCGTATGGATGGAGATCAAAAACTGTATGCTGAAATGTTAATCAACAAAGTGTTGATGCATGGTGTGAAGGGAAGGCTTCAAGAGGAAACTGATTTCCTGAGTCTCAAGTTCGTACAGCCGCAAACACCAGTTCGTAGAGTAGAAAAACAGATTCCCTGCTCCTTTGGTCAAGATGAAAACCTCTTCCAGACTACTAACAAATTCAATCCGATAACTGGAGAGGGAAGTACCACAAACGAATACTTGGTATCTGCTGATGCTGACTCTGATAACCAGTTGTCTGAATTTTTATTGTTCAAGTAGCTTAAAATAGTTGTCCTTAATTTTTCTTGGGGTTCCCCAAGAACTGACAAAACAAACATCCCGCAACGTTTCCGACGGAGCATGGTGACAAACTGGGGATCTCCTGCAGTCCTGTTTCTGGCCGCGACAGTCTGCCTGCAGTCCTGATTCATTGACCGACAGTCCGCCTGCAGGTACCGGACTGTAGTGTGTGCTGTCTTCAGGCTATCATCTGCAGTTCAGTACGGCCGCCTGCAGGCGATTGACTGCTAGTGTATGGAAGTAGGCGATATTGGTCTTATGATCGCCTGTTGAGGCGACGGCCTGCAGGGAATTGCATAGTGTATGGCCCCCTTTAGTCCAGTCACTGAAGGTTTTCACATCCAAATTCTTCCGGACTACACCGACTGATTTGAAAATTTGACAGGAATTGTAAAATAACCCAAACAACAAAAGTTATATGGACCCGATGTGTGCTTTCACCCGGAGGTGAATGCCACCCCTTCTCGGGGGTGAAAATAAAAATTTTTAAATTAATCCAGAAAATCGATAGATGGGCTAATTTTAAGCAAAAAATGTAGTATGCATTTTTTCCCTAATCCAATACTTTTCGAGTTATTAATGATTGAAACTGTAAAAAAACGTGTTTTTAACCCAGAAACTGGCAGTCGTTGATTTAGCGACGAAAGGAGCAGTAACTCAAGTAGCAGGCGTCAATTTGTAGACGACACGACAGCGCTCGGCATTACACTTATTATAGTACTGTTATCGTTGATTTCCGATATAATCACGGTAGCGGTGGATAGATGAACATTCAATCTATCGATATATCGATGTTATAATGTCTTTTCTTTACTTGATGACGTTTTCATTATCTTGTTCTTCTCACAGCTGTTTTCACTTCTTGTTTACTTTCTTTTGCAGTCGCTGTCGGTAGATCATTTTCGTTGTCAAGGAAGTGATTATTGTTTACGTGTTTTATTTGTGTAAATGATAATATAAGTTCTTTTATAATGTGCCAATGATATTAGGAGTGTATTTGAAATGAAAAAGGTTATATTTATGATGTGATTTATAAATATTTATTCTATTTACAAAACATAACAATTATCAGCTTATAGGTTATTGTAACTCGATTTTGCTTATATTTTGTGATTATAATTAGCAATTATAGTTGGACGGTGTTATGCAAAAAGGAACCAACCCTCATTTTTTTAGGATTTGACTTATTGGCACCACAGTGTACAGCCCAAGCAAAATTTTATATTGCAAAAAAGATCCAAGAATATTAATTTCACAAAAAAATCTAAAAAAAATATTTAAAAACAGCTGTTTTGGTTTTCAGCCATTGTAATTTTTACAAAATGATCTCATGTGATTTGGATCTTTTTGCCCTTATGTTTAACAAATATTATTTGGACCCAACTTACTTGGTTCTTTTTTGAATTCAAACTAATCACATTTTATTACAGAACCTTGTGACATGGTTCTGTTTAGCAATATTCATTACCCAATATCGAAATGAGTTCCCATGTATCATGGTTCTTTTTGGGAAATTAGAATGAAGTTAGGCTACTGTTGATTATGAGTTTTATGTTATTGCGGTAGCAAATAAACATAAATTTCAACAATGATATCAAGAGGATTGTTAATGCTTGAAGCTTTGAAAAAGAAAGAAGAGTGCAAAAGCAAGGAAAATGGTGAGTAAATTAATTATTCATCCTAATGAGGGAGATATCATCGTTTCAGAGGATCAAGGTAGTGAGGAAGAACAAGATGATGCAGGAAATCATGAACGACAACGCACAGGCAGGCCTAAAAGAGGTAGAAAGAGGAAGTACGGAAATTTAACCAGAGTTGAAAGATCTAAAAAAAGTACAAATGAGAAGAGTATGTTAATTTTTCAAAAAACCATATGGTGGTGCCACAAAAAGTATTTATAGATGTTGATTACCAGTGCAGAAATAAGTGCAAGGACAAAATCTGTGTTGCAGATCGCCAAAAAGAGTTTGAAAAGTTTAAAAGTCTTGGAAATTACAATGCACAAAATCTGTACATTTGTAATAGTGTAAAAGAAGTTCCAAAAAAGAGATCATATAATTCACTGATTAAAAATAAAGGGAAGGCTAGACCTAAATCGTGTTCTCGTATTTATAGCCTAAACAAAGTTGTGGTATGCAGAGAAATGTTTGCAAAAACCCTACTATTGTCAACAAAAAGGATAAATACGGCCTTATCAAAATTTAATTCTGAATCATTACTCGACCAACGAGGTAAACAAGCAGGATGGAACACAATGTCTGAAGAAAAATTAAATGAAATAAGGAAATGCATTGATGCAATACCAAAATACACTTCACATTACCGAAGAGGGGAGACAAGCGCTTTGTTCCTGCCTCCTGAAATGAATATTAATAAAATGTATGACTTGTACGTCGACGGAAGGTCACAAAATGAAGTTGTAAGCTTATCCTCCTTCAAAAAAGTATTTTATACTAACTACAACCTAAAATTCAAGTCTTTGAAAAAAGATACTTGCAACAAGTGTGATATGTTTGTGGCAAAACTTAAGAGCACACAAAATGAGGAAGAAGAGTCAAAAATACAGAAAGAGTATGAAGAACATCAACTTGCCGCCAAAACTGCTATGAATAGAATCAAAAGTGATCTGAAGTCTGCTGCTGACAATCCGTCACTAGAATGTTTAACTTTTGATTTGCAGAAAACACTACCTTTACCGCGTATACCTACAAACATAGTATTCTACAAACGACAGTTGTGGGTCTACAACTGTGGCATCCACACTGGCAAGGAGGATAAGGGGTTCTGTTATACCTGGGTTGAGGGTGAAGCTGGTAGAGGTGCCCAAGAAGTGAGCTCTGCCATCATAAAACATGTCCAAAATAAACTTCCAGCTGGGACAGAAAGTTTGATTTTGTGGAGCAACTCATGTGGTGGCCAGAATAGAAATATGAAGGTAGTTTTGATGCTCAAAGCTCTTCTTCATGCTCACCCTACACTAAAAACAATCACACATAGGTTCCCCATGCCAGGTCACAGATTTCTACCCAATGACAATGACTTTGGGAAAATTGAAAACGCACTAAAATACCAGCAACATGTATATTGCCCAGATGACTATTTTACCATCATGGAAAAGTGCAAGAAGCAAAATCCACTAACTCTTGTGCGGATGAGAAGTGAAGATTTTAAGTCAAGTTATTCACTGGAAGAAGCTGTCACAAACCGTAAAAAGACTGTCGAGAGAGAGGATGTTAGTTGGCTCAATACAAGAGAAATTCTACTGAAAAGGAAAAACCAATGTCCATTTTCATGAGCAGAAAATTTGATGGGCCTCATGAAGAATTAGACATTACTAAGGCACAGAAAAAGACTAAAGGGCGCCCCAGCAAAGATGAACCTCGCAGTCCTCGATTGGCGGACCTTCAACTATTATGGCCCAATGGAAAGCCTGTAGCTGAAGCAAAGCTTAAAAATTTAAAATCCATGCTCCACTTGCTACCTAGAAACTATCATGGGTTTTATAAATCCCTTTACTCAAGCGCAGAAATAGAAGATGATGTGGATGGTTTTGGAGGGGAACTTGATTTTGAAATTGAAATAGACGACTGAAACCTTTAGCTATCGGATCGTAACCAAAGAATAATATGTACCTAGTCCTATTGTAGCTCATTGCAATGAACTGCAATAGATAATGTGTTTGTAGGCTAATAACAGTATGTGATATGGTACAAGTTCCTTTTTTTACAAAAAAGATCCAAGTACCATGAGTCTTTCTGGAACCATAAATAAAATTTAACAAAAGAGAACCATGTAGCATGTTTCTTTCTTGCCGTTTTTTCATGATAAAACAAAAAAGAACCAATCCACAATTTCCTTAATTATTACTTCAATATGCATTTTAAAAATATAAAAACATGATGAAAATTAATAAAAAAAAATAACTTTAATAAAATAAAAAGATTTAAATTTATTATATAGGAAAACAGATTTTATATACCGATTTAACTTTGCTTGCTCATATCTACTCTAAAGACATTTGTGGGATGGTTCCTATTTGCATAACACCGTCCAGTTGTGAAAAGGTTACAATGGATAACTATAGGGATAGGTCAAGTGATTTACGTGATATAATACTCAATCCAGTTGATAATGATTGTGAAAGTGACATTGGAAGTCTAGGTGAAGATGTGCCTGATAGTGTAAATTTATTTGACTTTTCTTCAGGAAGTGAAGATGATTATTGTCCTGAATTGAACTATGATAGTGATGATTCAAGGGCTAGTGATAGGCCTACATATAGGCCTAGAATACCTATGCCTACTACTAGAGATAATCTTCAGTATGACAATTCTGACAGAGAAGATGATCCAGATCCTATTAGGCCTACTGTTACACCCTCACCACAGCCTGGTCCATCTCGTACAGTACGGATGTTACTTTCAACACCACCTATTCAACAACCTAATCAAAACCCTGTTCAAGGCAGTCCTGGAGTGATTTGGATAAGAGTATACCCCCCGGAAGAACCTTTTGATGTAAGTAGTAAATTTAGCGTAAGAAACCCTGGCCCTAGGGATTGTCCAATAGACCATAGATCAATTGAATACTTTAAACTTAAACTTAAAGATATAAGTTAGTAACACAAGCCATGAAAGCCCACCAAGGATGAACCATTATTAACACCAACCCATCACATCACATTCGTTAATTTGACACTGGTTGACACACAAACACTGAACACATATAACACAAATGGGCAAAGGCAATTGAAAATAATGCAAACGAATAATATCTCTTGTGATTTCTTTTTAGGATTCTTGATTTTTAATCTTTGAGTCTGTTATTGGTTATGTAGTAAACAACGTGACGCTGCTGCTGGCTGCTCCCGCTCCCGTGGTGACAGGCTTGCTTAACAGCTGTGGTCGCTGCGGTGGGGGGGCATCAGCTGTCGTTGCCATAGAGTAAGATTTGATACTCTTTACACATCCAAATGTACAATAGTTCTTAAGATTTATTAATGCCACTTCTATTGTTAACTAGTTAAGTTTTAATACCCACCATCTGCCACTACTATACACACTGATATGTATTGTTTTCATTACTGTATATTCTTTAATATTATACTGTTTTTTTTTATTTCTAAATGTAATGTATAAAATATGTAATTTCTGGATCCTGCTGATAAGTGAGTTCTCACTTAGCAGGGCCACTGCATGTAATATTTCTTGGAAAAAAAAAAGAAAAAAAAACTGTTTTTAGGGGATTTAGGGGATAGTGTTATAAATATTTTGTGCAGGGAAACAAACAGATT
>JAQJVL010003825.1:0-54176 GCA_035578905.1 Stictocephala bisonia
GAATTTTATATAGTATAACATGGAAAAAGACGCCATATTGGACAAAAAAAGTGAATTTTATATAGTATAACATGGAAAAAGACGCCATATTGGACAAAAAAAGTGAATTTTATATAGTATATCATGGAAAAAGACGCCATATTGGACAAAAAAAGTGAATTTTATATAGTATAACATGGAAAAAGACGCCATATTGGACAAAAAAAGTGAATTTTATATAGTATAACATGGAAAAAGAGGCCATATTGGACAAAAAAGTGAATTTTATATAGTATAACAAGGTTAACAGTGAATTTTATATAGTATAACATGGAAAAAGTTAGGTTAACAGTGAATTTTATATAGTATAACACGGAAAAAGTTAGGTTAACAATGAATTTTATATAGTATAACACGGAAAAAGTTAGGTTAACAATGAATTTTATATAGTATAACACGGAAAAAGTTAGGTTAACAATGAATTTTATATGGTATAACAAGGGACTTTGGAGGGAAATTTGGGAATTTGGCGGGAAATTTGAGGGTAAATGTGGGTAATGTGAGGGAAATTGGGTAATTTGAGGGAAATTTGAGGGTAATTTGGGGGAAATTTGTGGGAAATTTGGAAATTTGAGGGTAATTTGGGAATTTGAGGGTAATATGGGGGTAATTTGGGGGGAAATGTGTGGGAAATTTGGGGGAAATTCGGGAATTTTGGGAATTCGAGGGAAATTTGAGGGGGAGGGGGGAGGGTTGGTACCACTGCGCCGCCATCTTGGGTCCAAAGGTAAAAGTGAGCCTGGCTCGCCTAACAATTCACTACTAACGTCGTTCGAGCCGGCGATCAGCACCTCACAGTGAAGTTCGGGTCCAGGCGCTGGTGGAACTGCTGCACGGCTCAGGTCAACAACGTTGAGGAGCCGAGCGCCAGGTTTACAAATCCCACTCACCGAAGTTGTGAGGCCGATCCGATCTCCCACCAGTCTTGCGATATGACGAGTGTGACTGTCACCCTTTATGATGATAGATTTTATATTAGAGTTGTAAACTGGGAAAGGTGTTTTACAGAATTTTTGCGAATTATTTAGCTTTTTTTACTATTTGGATTGCTTTGCCCTTTTTTAGCAGGCCTTGGTCAGAATTTATTTGGTATTTTATTTTCATTTTTCAAAGCCTCAGGTTTGCGGTAATTCGTGTTATAAACTTTGTTTTTTTTTTTTTTTGTTTTTACTTCCTGCCATGCTTGATTTTCAGAATCCTTACACGCACAGTTTTGTAATTCGAGTTTGAGGCAGTTGTTTTCTGCACCAAGCACTTCTACAGTCGTCCTTAGACTGGTTATTAACTCGCTACACTCGTCGTCTGGCAAGATTGTGTTCGCTTTGGGATGGGCTAGTGCGTCACATTGTACAGAGATATCCCTGGTGTCCGTTGTGGATGCAGCATGCGCGGAAAAATTTAAAGATGGTATGAGGTCACACTGTACACTACAGTCAGCTGACGAAGATGCGTTGGTGGCCTGGTTGACATGAGGCAAAGAAATTGGAGAATTTACCACAAAAATCTGGTCAGTGTACTGCAGCAAGCGTTTGTCAGATTCAATGGTGTGATCTAAGATTTTTTGCATTTCGTCTTTGAGACGGGCAATCTCCTTCTTGAGGCGGAAGATCTCTGACGCCTGTTCCTCGGGTGTAGCTGGGGTCACGAGAGGAGTGACGGGAGTAGTCAGCGTGGCGCAGGTTTCGGAGCTGGACGTATCCAAGGCAGGGGTTGAAACAGAGAGGGGTGGAGAGTCTTCAACCATGGACGGCAGCTGGTGGCGTCTTTGATGAGGTGGAGTGGGCGTCAGGGCTCTCATAGTGACTGGGTGAGGCCCGTTATGTTTCTCGTCAGACATATAAATTACATTTTTGTGTGGATTAGTCCTTATTTGGGCTTTGCAGACTTTACCTAAGCATCGCCAAACAAGATATCCATTCTTTACTGCGTAGCTCTCACGATATTTGTTATTATTGTATAGGATCCTGTCTTTGCCATTTTTTACCGTCTCTAATAAAAATGACATCATCAACAAATTATTTACAAATTTCTTATAGATTTAATGATATGTTACAATATTCAACAAGAACTTATATGACCTCTAAAATAATAATTATGATTGTGTTCCACTTGTAACGAATCGTTTATTGACATTATATCCTGGAATATCTACAGTATTGCACATGGATACATTCACATGGATGTCCTGAGTAATACTCTCACAACTAACTACCAAATCTACTTCGTCCGTTTACTTAGGAAAAAATTATAGCATTTGTACCTCAGTGTTCATCATATCATTTGAATATGAGTTATTGTAAATACGTGTAATGTATCCTAAATAATGGATACCAGCTGTATCCATGAAAATAGTTTTACTTACGTACTTATGAAAATAGTTTTACTTACGTACTTATGAAAATAGTTTTACCGTAAAAGCTAAACTTTTTACAAAATACCATGAGTTTCAAGGACATAAAATAACTATTTGTGTTTTCAACGTTGTAAATAAAATACTCAGGTCTCATTAGGAATCCTGCCACTCTGGTTGGTTATTTCATAAACAATAGGTCTTCCACGTTGACCCATACACAGTAGTTTTGGCCCACACACATACGTACAGTGGTGTTGAGCTACCCGTCCACCCACACACGTACAGTGGTGTTGACCCACCTACACACGTACAGTAGCGTTGACCCACCCACCCACACAGGTACAGTGGTGTTGACCAACCCACCCACCCACACAAATACTATGGTGTTGACCCACCCACATACGAACAGTGGTGTTGATAGGAGCGGCCGTAGATAAGGGGCTAAGGTGTTGGCTGGCCACGCAGTCAGTCCGGGTTCGATTCCCGATGTGACCTTTAGTAGTTTTTGCCCTGCCGCTCCCGTGGTTCGGAAGTCACGTAAAGCCGTTGAACCCCAGGTTAAGTGTTATAGAGAGGGCTTCTTAGCCCTAACTTCACCTGGTAAAATAAGACGAACTTTAACCTTTTTTTAAATAATAAAAGTATATTTTACTCAGCCGTTTGACTACACACCACTTTAACTTAATCATTCCTAATTTTTCACTTATATTTTAAAAATTAAGCTTAATAAATTTTGTCAACTAATTATAACATTCTCCTAATAAACTGGTATATGGTATAACCAATAACAGGCATAACCAAATAAACAGTAATCGAATAACAAGTATTTAACTAGTTTCGAAAGCGTTAATTAAACACAGCGTTAACGTAAGCACTGTAAAGTAACGGTAGAAGGAGAACACGCTCTGACAATATAAAGCCGAGACCGAATTTGTCTGTTCTCTGTAATTGGCTGTAGAGGATTTACTTTTATGTATAAGTGAGGTGAAGAGATATGACAGAAAAATATTAATAAATCATATACTACCTATGTTAGTCAGTTAAAATAATTTCTGAAAATGAAAATTGTTGTTTATACTACCTATTTTTGAAATATTACTTATTAATTATCAAGTTTATAAAAGGTATTTACTTTATAAAAGATATCTCGATAATAAAATTACTATCAATTTAAAATTATCTATATTGAAGCAATTTATGTAATACTTTTACTATAACATTGTGACAGTTACTAACATAAATATGTATTACATATATTGATAACCATTTATAAAAATTGTTATCAATATATGATTTTTTCACAGGTTTATTCATAGTTTGTGAAAGTAAGTAATCAATATTAATTAATTTGTTTATAATTTAAAAAGATAATACATCATTTAATTTGGCCTCTCTACGCCCTACTCCATATAGGTAAATCAAATATAAAGGCTACACACTAATAAACTAATTCTTAAAACTAAAAATATGGTTCAGTTGTTTGACTAGGTTTTTCAACATATTTAGTTCATTTTAAAACTGTATACTGTTGATAACGTCTAGACTAACAAATAAGTGAGATGAGCTTTATAAGGGGTTTGTATTGAAGTGTTTCAACATAACTTAATATGCTCACCAATATTTTTATATGTTTGAGATAGAATTTCCAGTTTCCACTTATCCTCCTTTTAATAAGCTTTTTAAAACTGATGTGTCATTTAGAAGAGATTTACTTTAAAACTATTGACTTCCCCTCCACACAACTCCCTGTTGGTGGACATACAACTTTAAACATATTAATAATATTTTCATTATAGCATAGCCCATAATATACTTATATCTTTCAGACTGGTTCAAAAATATATGGAGGGTAGGGACATTAAAAAATCCTACATTGCATACTTGCATACATTTCAACAGCGGAAATCTCATTATTTATCGTATCAACAGTGTTACAACAAAAAATCCTACATTGCATACTTGCATACATTTCAACAGCGGAAATCTCATTATTTATCGTATCAACAGTGTTAAAACAAAAAATCCTACATTGCATACTTGCATACATTTCAACAGCGTAAATGTCATTATTTATCGTATCAACAGTGTTACAACAAAAAATCCTACATTGCATACTTGCATACATTTCAACAGCGGAAATGTCATTATTTATCGTATCAACAGTGTTACAACAAAAAATCCTACATTGCATACTTGCATACATTTCAACAGCGGAAATGTCATTAATTATCGTATCAACAGTGTTACAACAAAAAATCCTACATTGCATACTTGCATACATTTCAACAGCGGAAATGTCATTATTTATCGTATCAACAGTGTTAAAACAAAAAATCCTACATTGCATACTTGCATACATTTCAACAGCGTAAATGTCATTACTTATCGTATCAACAGTGTTACAACAAAAAATCCTACATTGCATACTTGCATACATTTCAACAGCGTAAATGTCATTATTTATCGTATCAACAGTGTTACAACAAAAAAATCCTACATTGCATACTTGCATACATTTCAACAGCGTAAATGTCATTATTTATCGTATCAACAGTGTTACAACAAAAAATCCTACATTGCATACTTGCATACATTTCAACAGCGGAAATGTCATTATTTATCGTATCAACAGTGTTACAACAAAAAATCCTACATTGCATACTTGCATACATTTCAACAGCGGAAATGTCATTAATTATCGTATCAACAGTGTTACAACAAAAAATCCTACATTGCATACTTGCATACATTTCAACAGCGGAAATGTCATTATTTATCGTATCAACAGTGTTACAACAAAAAATCCTACATTGCATACTTGCATACATTTCAACAGCGTAAATGTCATTACTTATCGTATCAACAGTGTTACAACAAAAAATCCTACATTGCATACTTGCATACATTTCAACAGCGTAAATGTCATTATTTATCGTATCAACAGTGTTACAACAAAAAAATCCTACATTGCATACTTGCATACATTTCAACAGCGGAAATGACATTATTTATCGTATCAACAGTGTTACAACAAAAAATCCTACATTGCATACTTGCATACATTTCAACAGCGGAAATGACATTATTTATCGTATCAACAGTGTTACAACAAAAACTCCTACATTGCATACTTGCATACATTTCAACAGCGGAAATGACATTATTTATCGTATCAACAGTGTTACAACAAAAAATCCTACATTGCATACTTGCATACATTTCAACAGCGGAAATGACATTATTTATCGTATCAACAGTGTTACAACAAAAAATCTGTGAAAATCTAAATTTACCTATTCAGATGGATGTAGTATAAAATACATTTTATTAATTACCACTTAAAATGCTGAGTATAGAAAGTATGTAGTTTATATTCATGTAACAAGATATATTTTTATAGTGTTAATTTTGTTTTACTATACGTTCTTAAAAAATATATTACTAAACTAAAATTCGTATTCAAATGTACATAGTCAAAACTGATAAATTCAATTTTACTATAAGTATATCTAATTAAATTTGACTATTTTGAAAAATAAAAATTTAAATAGAATATAACACAATTAATGACCAATGTTGACATTATAGGCTGTACAGTTTTTAATATGATATAAAAATGTTTTACAATACTAGCCGTCTGCCCGTGATTCAATACGGTAGCTTATCTATGCTTGCTTATGGTTCCCTCTGTCTCGTTAATCGATATAAAACTGTTTTACAATACTAGCCGTCTTCCCGTTATTCATTACGGTAGCTTCTCTATGCTTACTTATCTTTCCCTCATGGTTCCCTCTGTCTCGTTAATCGATATAAAACTGTTTTACAATACTAGCCGTCTTCCCGTTATTCATTACGGTAGCTTCTCTATGATTACTTATCTTTCCCTCGTGGTTCCCTCTGTCTCGTTAATCGATATTAAACTGTTTTACAATACTAGCCATCTGCCCATGATTCATTGCGGTAGCTTATCTATGCTTTCTTATCTTTCCCTTATGGTTCCCTCTGTCTCGTTAATCGATATAAAACTGTTTTACAATACTAGCCGTCTACCCGTGATTCATTACGGTAGCTTATCTATGATTGCTTATCTTTCCCTCATGGTTCCCTCTGTCTCGTTAATCGATATAAAACTGTTTTACAATACTAGCCGTCTACCCGTGATTCATTACGGTAGCTTATCTATGCTTGCTTATCTTTCCCTTATGGTTCCCTCTGTCTCGTTAATCGATATAAAACTGTTTTACAATACTAGCCGTCTGCCCGTGATTCATTACGGTAGCTTCTCAATGCTTACTTATCTTTCCCTCGTGGTTCCCTCTGTCTCGTTAATCGATATTAAACTGTTTTACAATACTAGCCGTCTGCCCGTAATTCATTACGGTAGTTTCTCTATGCTTACTTATCTTTCCCTCGTGGTTCCCTCTGTCTCGTTAATCGATATTAAACTGTTTTACAATACTAGCCGTCTGCCCGTGATTCATTACGGTAGCTTCTCTATGCTTACTTATCTTTCCCTCGTGGTTCCCTCTGTCTCATTAATCGATATTAAACTGTTTTACAATACTAGCCGTCTGCCCGTGATTCATTACGGTAGCTTATCTATGCTTGCTTATCTTTCCCTCGTGGTTCCCTCTGTCTCGTTAATCGATATTAAACTGTTTTACAATACTAGCCGTCTACCCATGATTCATTACGGTAGCTTATCTATGCTTGCTTATCTTTCCCTCATGGTTCCCTCTGTCTCGTTAATCGATATAAAACTGTTTTACAATACTAGCCGTCTGCCCGTTATTCATTACGGTAGCTTCTCTATGCTTACTTATCTTTCCCTCGTGGTTCCCTCTGTCTCGTTAATCGATATTAAACTGTTTTACAATACTAGCCGTCTACCCGTGATTCATTACGGTAGCTTATCTATGCTTGCTTATCTTTCCCTCATGGTTTCCTCTGTCTCGTTAATCGATGTAAAACTGTTTTACAATACTAGCCGTCTGCCCGTGATTCATTACGGTAGCTTCTCTATGATTACTTATCTTTCCCTCGTGGTTCCCTCTGTCTCGTTAATCGATATTAAACTGTTTACAATACTAGCCGTCTTCCCGTTATTCATTACGGTAGCTTCTCTATGCTTACTTATCTTTCCCTCGTGGTTCCCTCTGTCTCGTTAATCGATATAAAACTGTTTTACAATACTAGCCTCTGCCCGTGATTCATTACGGTAGCTTATCTATGCTTGCTTATCTTTCCCTCATGGTTCCTTCTGATTCGTTAATCGATATAAAACTGTTTTACAATACTAGCCGTCTACCCGTGATTCATTACGGTAGCTTATCCATGCTTGCTTATCTTTCCCTCATGGTTCCCTCTGTCTCGTTAATCGATATAAAACTGTTTTACAATACTAGCCGTCTACCCGTGATTCATTACGGTAGCTTATCTATGCTTGCTTATCTTTTCCTCATGGTTCCCTCTGTCTCGTTAATCGATATAAAACTGTTTTACAATACTAGCCGTCTACCCGTGATTCATTACGGTAGCTTATCTATGCTTTCTTATCTTTCCTTCATGGTTCCCTCTGTCTCGTTAATCGATATAAAACTGTTTTACAATACTAGCCGTCTACCCGTGATTCATTACGGTAGCTTATCTATGCTTGCTTATCTTTCCCTCATGGTTCCCTCTGACTCGTTGATCGATATAAAACTGTTTTACAATACTAGCCGTCTGCCCGTGATTCATTACGTTAGCTTCTCTATGTTTGCTTATCTTCCCCTCATGGTTCCCTCTGACCTGTTAATCGATATAAAACTGTTTTACAATACTAGCCGTCTGCCAATGATTCATTACGGTAGCTTATCTATGCTTGCTTATCTTTCCCTCATGGTTCCCTCTGACTCGTTAATCGATATAAAACTGTTTTACAATACTAGCCGTCTGCCCATGATTCATTACGGTAGCTTATCTATGCTTGCTTATCTTTCCCTCATGGTTCCCTCTGACTCGTTAATCGATATAAAACTGTTTTACAATACTAGCCGTCTGCCCATGATTCATTACGGTAGCTTCTCTATACTTGCTTATCTTTCCCTCATGGTTCCTTCTGACTCGTTAATCGATATTAAACTGTTTTACAATACTAGCCGTCTACCCATGATTCATTACGGTAGCTTCTCTATGTTTGCTTATCTTCCCCTCATGGTTCCCTCTGACCTGTTAATCGATATAAAACTGTTTTACAATACTAGCCGTCTGCCCATGATTCATTACGGTAGCTTATCTATGCTTGCTTATCTTTCCCTCATGGTTCCCTCTGACTCGTTAATCGATATAAAACTGTTTTACAATACTAGCCGTCTGCCCATGATTCATTACGGTAGCTTATCTATGCTTGCTTATCTTTCCCTCATGGTTCCCTCTGACTCGTTAATCGATATAAAACTGTTTTACAATACTAGCCGTCTGCCCATGATTCATTACGGTAGCTTCTCTATGTTTGCTTATCTTCCCCTCATGGTTCCCTCTGACCTGTTAATCGATATAAAACTGTTTTACAATACTAGCCGTCTGCCCATGATTCATTACGGTAGCTTATCTATGCTTGCTTATCTTTCCCTCATGGTTCCCTCTGACTCGTTAATCGATATAAAACTGTTTTACAATACTAGCCGTCTGCCCATGATTCATTACGGTAGCTTATCTATGCTTGCTTATCTTTCCCTCATGGTTCCTTCTGATTCGTTAATCGATATAAAACTGTTTTACAATACTAGCCGTCTACCCGTGATTCATTACGGTAGCTTATCTATGATTGCTTATCTTTCCCTCATGGTTCCCTCTGTCTCGTTAATCGATATAAAACTGTTTTACAATACTAGCCGTCTACCCGTGATTCATTACGGTAGCTTATCTATGCTTGCTTATCTTTCCCTCATGGTTCCCTCTGTCTCGTTAATCGATATAAAACTGTTTTACAATACTAGCCGTCTACCCGTGATTCATTACGGTAGCTTCTCTATGCTTGCTTATCTTTCCCTCATGGTTCCTTCTGACTCGTTAATCGATATAAAACTGTTTTACAATACTAGCCGTCTACCCATGATTCATTACGGTAGCTTCTCTATGTTTGCTTATCTTCCCCTCATGGTTCCCTCTGACATGTTAATCGATATAAAACTGTTTTACAATACTAGCCGTCTACCCATGATTCATTACGGTAGCTTCTCTATGCTTGATTATCTTTCCCTCATGGTTCCCTCTGTCTCGTTAATCGATATAAAACTGTTTTACAATACTAGCCGTCTGCCCATGATTCATTACGGTAGCTTCTCTATGCTTACTTATCTTTCCCTCATGGTTCCCTCTGTCTCGCTAATCGATATAAAACTGTTTTACAATACTAGCCGTCTGCCCATGATTCATTACGGTAGCTTCTCTATTTTTGCTTATCTTCCCCTCATGGTTCCCTCTGACCTGTTAATCGATATAAAACTGTTTTACAATACTAGCCGTCTACCCGTGATTCATTACGGTAGCTTATCTATGCTTGCTTATCTTTCCCTCATGGTTCCCTCTGACTCGTTAATCGATATAAAACTGTTTTACAATACTAGCCGTCTGCCCGTGATTCATTACGGTAGCTTCTCTATGCTTGCTTATCTTTCCCTCATGGTTCCTTCTGATTCGTTAATCGATATAAAACTGTTTTACAATACTAGCCGTCTGCCCGTGATTCATTACGGTAGCTTCTCTATGCTTACTTATCTTTCCCTCATGGTTCCCTCTGACTCGTTAATCGATATAAAACTGTTTTACAATACTAGCCGTCTGCCCATGATTCATTACGGTAGCTTCTCTATGCTTGCTTATCTTTCCCTCATGGTTCCTTCTGATTCGTTAATCGATATAAAACTGTTTTACAATACCAACCGTCTACCCGTGATTCATTGCGGTAGCTTCTCTATGCTTGCTTGTCTTTCTCTTATGGTTCCCTCTGAAACTTTAATTGACATGCAGTTTCACCTTCTAACAATATTGCATATTATCCGTGCTTTTATGTTTAGTTTCTGATTTCTAATACTCTAATAGTGTGCAAAGTAGGGTAATTTCAGAGTTAGTGGAAACCGAAAATACAACACTGTGCAAACCTCTTAAATGCCACTTTTTATAGCCACGGCCTTATTGCTTATGCATACCATAAGAATTGTCCAATATGTTAGTACTTCACTTAGGTTAAAAGATTAAAACAAACATGATAAAATATATGTATAGTTTTTAAATATATTCATCGTAGTTGTAAAAGCAGAGTGTCCAGACTATCACTATATAAGGGCGAAGAATGGCACATCAACCCTGTCAACAATTGTTGAACATTAGCTCGATGTTTGCTACTTGTTGAATAATCATGGTTTGCTTTAAATAATAATATCTATACATTTTTAGCTATGATTTAAAATAGCTTATTTTCTAAAAAATTATATATTTTATTTATGTATTTAAATGAAATATACTTAATTTCTAAAATACTTATTTCTGTCAATCTCTAAGACATTTACAGCATAAATTTCAGATTATATGTTTAAATGACATTTAATTGCTTTTCTAAGAAATATATCTCATTCCAGACAATGTTATTAGTCAATAAGGTAATAACATTGTCTTAACGATGTTGGTCTTAATAGATGTTTTAAAATATTCTAATAAAAACTAAGAAAGTGACTATTTTAATGCAAAAGGGTGTTAGTATTTGAGTTTTATCTCAACCTCAAATCACAATTATGTTTAAATTTAATAAAACCATTCATACATTTACTCTGTCGTACATAGGATTATTGGCTAGTTGATTAAATGTTATTCAAAGCCTCAGAACTGATAAAATCAATACACATTTTATGATCATTCTACAGTGTAGTATTATAGAAGATTCCATGCTATTGTTATCGTCCTAATTACATTTGGAGTTTCATAAATATGCTTTAAAATTACAAAAAAACACTTCTTATTCTTTTAAATGTTAACATCTAATGAACTTCTAAAGGTAAAATAACCAATTTCGACTATGTTTGAATAACATGTATACTTTTGAATTATATCGAAACTCAAGATGCTCTGTTAAAAGTTGCAAAATTAACAAATCATAAATAATAATTTTTAAGATACACATTTCTTTAAATAAAACGAATACATCATATCACATGCATATATTTTATTCCTACTTATTACTTATAAAATGTAAATATTTTTCCGTGACAGGATACTGACGTTTAATTTTTATTTTATTCAAACATAATTAGTACAAAATATGTAATATGCAGTTTTAGAATAATAGTGACATCAACATACCAATAACACATAATTTTTTTTACAACACAGTACTAATATTATTTCATTGAGAAATTGTTTTTTAATAGTTAGTTTTCCTTTTATATTGCTTACGTTTCCCACGGCGTAAACACGAGTCTTGGATATCTCCGGGAGTGTTCACATCTAAATAATACATTCTGTAACATCAAAACAAGACAATAATTTTTTTATTTATTTACTTTATGATTATATTTGTTCATCCAATATATTACGAAACAAACATTTTTTTAATAAACAGTTTTAATAAACAGTTAATTTATTATTATTATTATTATTATTTTTTACAAATAAAACCTCTCTAAGATACTTGTGTACTATTGAATTAGATATCCAACCAACCGTAACAAGGCAATAAGTAGAGGCAGAACTACATGTCTAAGAGCCTAGCCTGTATCCACTCTGTATGTATTAGCATGTTACTTCTTATACCAGTAACCATTTTAGAGGAAGAAATTTTGTATAAATATGGTTAGTTGAAAAATTCATATTTGTTACAAGGGTTTGTTTAAACATTAAATTTGCTCATTACAAAGCGTTACAGATCATACCTACTATTGTTATTATTTTGAAGTAAAAATTAAATAATTATTTTCTCTTTTATAAAATACAACCCAACAACATAATACGAACATATAATGACAAAACACGTACTTTGTTGCGCATTAAATTTAACCCTATTTCATTAATATACGACACAAAATAGTTTTTACTGCAACTATATACGTTGACTTGCAATTTTTCTCACTTCATAAAATATTTTATCAATTAATTAAATTAAGCTGTGTTTTCTAAAACCAAGTTAGTCTCCTTCGTAAAAATCTAGTTTGAAATTAAATGTTAAAATTGAGACCGATCATTCCTGTTGCTTAACTAAATATAAATGTTTTATAGTTGATTAGTTACTGGTAGAATAAGCATGCCTTCATACGTGGTAAATCAAAATTAGAAGTATTTATTTTCTACATAAACAGAAAAAATAACACAACTTCTAAAGAAGTAATTTCCAATATTGAAAAACAAAGAATTAAGTGGCCTAAAAAAGGTGTTGAATTTCATTGGATAGAAGAGCATGCATTTTTAATTTCAAAATAATATTAAAATAATAATAATCGAAGAGATTTTATAAATAATAAAAATAACCTGTATCATTACGATTACATCAAACCAATTCTGGATTGGCAACTATTTGGCTTACTTTGTTAAATATTTCATGACATACAAAAAATTATAAGTTTTTGAGATACGAATTTTTTATTTGGCTCTACTGATACCAGAATCATGTGTTTATAGTATAGACACAAACTTGTTTTATAAGTGGGCATGAAGAATCGACAAAAATGCTCAATGAACATTTAAGAGGCACATTTCATTTACAAAATTTTATAGTACATTTTCCTACCGTCGTCCAAGTAATATCTCATTTTGTTTATTTGTCTTTTTTGACATTTAATTTATACCTGCATAAAGCTAATAGTAATTACTCCTATTAATTTAATTCACAAGATAATGACTAAACCTAAATTGAAATTAAAACTATTATTACAACGTATCACATGTGAAAACCTAGATGCTACTTAAAAATCTTTAAAAAAACACGAAAAAATGATGCTTCCTAACTTTAAAAGTAATATTTTCTCACTCATTATATCACGAAAAAACTCATAAATTATTGTTTGCTTTTTATACCATCCTGTAAATAGTCAAGTAGTCAGAGGTTGGGACTGAGTTAAACAAATTAGTAATTTTAAATAACAATTACAAGTTCTAAATATAAAAATATGAAACTGAATATGGAAATAAATATAAAACTAATTAATATATCTGATATTTAAAAATTTCTCTAGCTAAAAATCATCAATTTTTTGTGTGCTTTTGTTTTGCAAAATAAACTATTACACTCCATTTAATATTTACAACCTTAACAATATAATAGTTGTTTTTTTTTTTTTTTTTTTTTTTTTATTGCAAACTTGCTGAACTTTTTTGAAAACCAAACCGAAAGGAGATAATTTTATGTTGATGCATCCTCTTTGATAAACGTACGTTTGCTTCTGTATAAAGACATTTTCTTTTACCAAAATAAACTTAATTGCAAGATAAAAAGATTAATATAAAACAATTGTGAATAGTATATTATGATCATAGAGTTATTAAAAAACACGTAAATTAAAAAAAGAAATACAACAATAACTTTTGTAAATTTAATATGTTTGGAAAACAGTTTGAAATTGATGAAATGAGTACAGTTTCTCTTCCTATAATTGTCTCTACTTGTAATAATAAAAAAGCTCAGGGTTGTTTGTCAACGCATATCAAATATTACGTAGGTAAAGATAATATTAACTGTGTATGTGTACTAGATTATTTGCGATAGATTTAAACTGAATGTTAAATTAATTTTTTTCACTTTTATGAAACCCTATAAGTCATGAGTTTGATAAGGGCTTTACTCTTGGGTAGTTCGATTATGTTTACACACATTTACACTCTGTCTGCCTTTGTTAGAGGAAAGTCCGTATTGTTGGTAACAACTACGACATTCACCAGTACATTGAGTAGAGCCTTGACACTTGACATCAAAGCTCTGGAACGGCTCAACAGTATTACTGGAATGTCAGAGTAACTCAATGTTTGATTGAGTTATTGCATTGTTATTGAAGTAACATTGTCACACGATGTTAAGTATATTATTTACCCTGGTGCCTGGATAAAATGTATGAGAACAATTAATAAATTAATTGTACATATTTAAAGTTATGTACAGTGAATATTAAAATTTAAATTTATATTAGAAGAAAAATAGTTACCTTAGAATTAAACAGATTGAAGCATTATATAACGAAGTGAAATTTAAGGAAATAAGAAAGAAAGAATTTATTTCCATAAACCATCAAATTTATATTACAAGTTCAGAGTTTTAAAATTAGTTTCTTGTGAATGTCTTTTGTTCCTCCTATTTTCTATTTTCAATATTAAATAAGCCTACTCATGTATAGTTTTAAAACTAAGCAAAAACATTGCCTTACATTTAAAACATATTACATATTAATCATAATAATTGTGGTTGGGAAATTTAGGGCTTCATAGGTAAAGCATGCCTGTTTTGAGGTTCCCTCAACATTATTGCCAGTTTTTATTGCCAGATCATATTACCAATACAATTTTGAAGTGCTAAAATTAATACAATTATGATAATACTAAAAGACTTTAAATAAACACAATGCTGCTTAAAATAACTTATTTGATCCCCATAAATCTTATAATTTTTATTTTCAACATAGCGTTTTCGTGTTATTTTTCTATTAAAATCTTGATTTGTTTGTTTTATACCATATCATCATAAAGCCACTTCTTTTCCTTTTTTAAGCTAATAGTAATATTTATTTGTTTTATGGAATCTGGTGAAATATTAGACATTTTTGGTGCTAAGTACGTATAAGTTCTCTGGTAATAAGTCAAGAAAGGTCTTGGAATTTGAAAATGTCTGTATCTTCTTAGCCTAGAATTGTAAAGTTCGTCGTTACTAGGTACATTGCCACTTTGCTTATAAACATATCTAATACTTTAAAGACAAACAAATATCTTATTGGAAGTATTTGCATTTGCAAAAAGAGAGGAAAATAGGAACCGTGGCGATTTTTTCTTAAATATACGAAAAGTATCAGTAATGTTTCATTTCAATACTAATCAAACCTATAACTAACTCTTTTGTTGATTATCGTTAATAACTATAAATGCTAAACTTAATAGAAAGGAAAATTTTAATGTTTGACATTTTAGGTAAATCTTACATCTTCTATGTTCACGTATAAAATAAAATGTAGGTGGTCTGTCCTTAAAGTACAAAGTGCAATTAGTTTATATATTTAACAATTTATAAAGTAGCCTTGCTAACGTAACACTTAAAAAGGAAGACCACCATTTCAATAAAGAACTGTATAATAATAAGAACCTTTGCATAACTCAAGTATCAATTCTAAAATGTTACTTTATTTTAACTCCAGATTTATTTCGACGTAAAGATCATTTTTTAAACAATGTTGAGGAAAATCAAATTTAAATAGGGTAGTTAAAAAAATTATTGTAAAAGAGGCGTTGAAACATGATTGTAACTAATAGTGTTAGTTTTGCAAATATTCTTTGTTTAGTAATTTGTATTACTAAACAGTATAACAAAAATATTGTGATTGTTATGCGGGCAAACAATTTCTGTTCTCTCTTTACAGAAGTGGTCTAATTCAGGTTGACCTAGATTCCGTTTATTATAATCTTGTCTATATAATATTATCCTAATCTTACAGTTCCATCGGTGTCAAAACAAACCAGGGAACGGAAAACCGCTGAACTCAATTAAATGTTGATAACTGACATTGTTTTTCTGACTGAAAAAACCCAATTAAAAGTTTCTGATACTAGAGAAATAAAAATGTACACTAACCAATACAAAGACATATTTTCATTTCATCACTATTTATTTATAAAATAAATAACGCATGGAAATGTATTACTTCTGTACCAAAATAACACAGTACCATATTAAATGTATCAATTATATTACATTTAGTGAGATAATTGTGTAACAAAAATAAATAGTATGTAGTACAATATTGTAGTGGATTACAATTAATTATTGTAATATACATTGTGTATATTCAATTAAAAGTAACTTATTTAATTTAAAAATAACACATATGTGAACCACAATTTTTATTACCAATAAAAAATATACATTTAAAATGTTCCAGTATATATTACGTATTACATGTATTGATTTGTTGTCAGTAAGCTGAACATTTTGTCAGCTTATTATTATAATAATAATTAAATTATTATGGGTTTAGGTTAGCAAGACTTTAATCGTAAATGACACCCCCAGTTCATTTCAACCTGTAAAGTTATTTAAATTTTTTGGCGTTATAAAATATATCCTTACATGAATACATTCTCATGAGAAGTTGGGTACAATCTATATAGGTGGTCATATTTATTTGAATAATGGAAATAGCATTGTTAAATAAACTTTATTATAGATTCTTGAATTATTTAAGTTAGAGGGGCAATTAACTTTCAATAGTTAATCATTTTATAACAAATACTATCTTGGATATTAATGATTATCAATATTATCGCTTAAGCGTATATGTCTTATAGAGACTGGTAAAACTTCAAAAATAGACACGATAAGTTATCTTTTTGGGAATGCGTAATCAGAATAAATGATGATCGCACTAGTGCACAACTTAAAATCACACTTGTACATCTATATCTGAAATACCTGTTCAATCTGCCTATATTATACAAATAACAAAGAATATTACCTTTTACACCTAATGAGTTGAAGACAAAACTAACAATCAGTAATTTTTAATTTGTCATATCACGCACCTGTTTTTCTATTTTCATTCCAGTGGTAAGAAAATCACGTTAATATGAAGGTTATGCAGCATCGGATAGTACATTATGTGTAAGTAAATGCCTTGTCAAGCAGCACAAATTTCCGATTTATGATATACGCTCCAGTTTCAAAATATTTGTTTTGAAATATTTATATCAAAGCGTTGGGTTAAAATTATATGTTAGTTTTTTATGCAAACAGTGCCAATGTAATACTAGTTTTATATACCACATATGTATTCAATAATCATACAGTAAAAAATATATACAAATACGAATTTTTTCCAATTGTTAATATATTTGTCTAACATTATAATAACAAGAGGATCCAGTACAGAGATATTTAAAAAATACGTGTTATTCATTATTCATTATTAAGACACCGATCGTCGAGATATGGGTGAGTATGAGGAGCGAATGAGTGTAATGAGTGTAGATGAACGAGTATTTTATGAGTAAAACGTTTTGTACGTTTTCACAGCTAACGATAACATACCGTCACTTCACGATACTGAAATTACATGGAGGAAGTGCCAAATATAGTCCACTTGGCTCTCAGACCAAACCATCGTAAGTGGGCTGACGTCATTCAGATATGAAAATAATACGTATGCTAATGGTGCATAAAAGACATATTTTAGTCTTTGATTTTTGAAAATGAATTATTTTGAGAATGTAATAAATGGATGGCTAAAATAAACAGATTACAAAATAACAACGAATGAGGTGTGAACCAACAATTACCACATGTTATAGACAAATAAAATATTATGTTATTACAAAACACATAACTATAAATGCTTTGTGTATATAATACTTTATGTATCTGATAATTAATCTGAAAAATGTACTGTGATGTCGGCACTGGTGGTGCAGTGCTGTTGGGGACAAAATGTTGAGGATATTGTAGGCGATATGTTTTCTATGCTCGATCCCTAATACCGAAACGGCGTTCGCTCTATGGTTACCATCGACGTGAACATTACTAGATAAGTCTGGAGTGTCCATCTTTGATGGAAGTCAAGGTTCATATGCACTTTTGTGGAATGAAGAGAACTGAGTGTCAGGCTTGTCAGTTAGCTTAAAAGTAGTCCAACTACGTGGATCGGAGACCACGTAAAGATGTAAGTCCTTTAGTTGTCCTGGCTATTGGGCTATTCATAAATAGCTCTTTCTGAGGAACAATCAACCTTAGCTAGTAACAATGACTATACTCGTTCATCTACACTCATCACTCTCATTCGACTCTAATATTCACCCATGATCGGCGTCTTAATACTTAAAATTAAGAAGAAAACAAGAAACCAATTTACAATTAATTAAGAGCTTAAAATGTTTTGATGTCTCAACCTCCCAATATTTGTTATGTTAACACCCCCCCTTATTTTCAGGTTAAATGTAAGAAAGGACTTTTTGGTCCCAGCTTCACCTGATTAAATAAACACGTTTACATTTCATTTCCTTCCTTCCATAGTTAACTACATATCTCACGTTATATTGGGCCTACATTACATCATGTATATTACAGTAATTGTACTATATTATACTTGTGTAAATACTTAATATTATTATTGTGAAAATTGTTTATAAATTGAAACAGATTTTCGCTTTAGCATTGTTTTATATAACATCTGTTTAAGTAAAAATATCGGCGCGTAATGTTTTTAGTATATTTTATTTTTTTTCTATATCTATACACAATAACAACAATTATAGTCTTAACTATTTTTACTAATCGTAATGCCTGTAACTATTATTCTTTGCGTGACGTGTTGACGTCTGTTGCGTGTAAAATATTGCCTTCCTACAGTTAGAAAAAATCACTAACTATAACATAACAAATAGATAATCCACTTAAAATATATGTTCAATGGTAAGCTAAGTACAATTTATTAATTTTATTGCAGGTCAATGTTATTTCTGTAAGTACCAAAATAATGTTTTAAAATGTCTTTCCTTGTTGCAAACACAAGATATAAATACCTAAGTAACTTTCTAGCCATCTAGCCACAACTACGAATGAGCAGTAGTTATTTACCATGTTCTCTATGTAATTTACTGTACACTAAATCATCACATTAAAAAACAGTCTTAATTAATGTATTAAATCAATTTACACTAAAAAACCCACACATAAACATCGCATCACATACTAAAATAGTGCCGAAAACTATTTGTATTGTACTTTACATATAAAAAAGCCTCACAATTGTGATTTTAACACCTCAGTAATCCTACTAACTATACATAAACATTTTTATTTGATTAAAACCCGTTTTCAAAACCAATCTATATGTTCTTTCACTGGATTTCCTACCCATTACGCCCTTATCCATTTATATATATATATATATATTTTTTTTTTTTTTTTGAGATTCCAATTATTTTAAGTACTAAGAATAAATTGATTGCGAGAAAATGTCATATAACTAAAATAATGTTATTTAAAAGTATGGAATTACAAAATATTATTTCTTTAAACACATGTTCAAAAAAAGTAAAAATTAAATATAAAAAAAATGCATTATTTATTTGACTTTTCTATATCATTACGTTTACTGTTCCTGTAACATTATTACATAATTAGCTTGACCAAGGGGGCTTACTAAATGTATGTACAACGATAATACCCTGTATATTAAAGTAACATCATAGGGCATGTTGACTGTACAACTGCTGGGTTACGAGTGGACTGCACACTCCATGAGGGGACTGAGAAACTTACTAAATGTCTGTACAACGATAATAGCCTGTTTATTAAAGTAACATCATAGGACATGTTGACTGTACAACTGCTGGGTTACAAGTGGACTGCACACTCCATGAGGGGACTGAGAAACTTACTAAATGTCTGTACAACGATAATACCCTGTTTATTAAAGTAACATCATAGGACATGTTGACTGTACAACTGCTGGGTTACAAGTGGACTGCACACTCCATGAGGGGACTGAGAAACTTACTAAATGTCTGTACAACGATAATACCCTGTTTATTAAAGTAACATCATAGGACATGTTGACTCTACAACTGCTGGGTTACAAGTGGACTGCACACTCCATAAGGGGACTGAGAAACTTACTAAATGTCTGTACAACGATAATACCCTGTTTATTAAAGTAACATCATAGGACATGTTGACTGTACAACTGCTGGGTTACAAGTGGACTGCACACTCCATGAGGGGGCCGAGAAACTTACTAAATGTATGTACAACGATAATACCCTGTTTATTAAAGTAACATCATAGGACATGTTGACTGTAGAACTGCTGGGTTACAAGTGGACTGCACACTCCATGAGGGGGCTGAGAAACTTACTAAATGTCTGTACAACGATAATACCCTGTTTATTAAAGTAACATCATAGGACATGTTGACTGTACAACTGCTGGGTTACAAGTGGACTGCACATTTCATGAGGGGACTGAGAAACTTACTAAATGTCTGTACAACGATAATACCCTGTTTATTAAAGTAACATCATAGGACATGTTGACTATACAACTGCTGGATTACAAGTGGACTGCACACTCCATGGGTGGGCTGAGAAACTTACTAAATGTCTGTACAACGATAATACCCTGTTTATTAAAGTAACATCATAGGACATGTTGACTGTACAACTGCTGGGTTACAAGTGGACTTCTCACTCCATGGGTGGGCTGAGAAACTTACTAAATGTCTGTACAACGATAATACCCTGTTTATTAAAGTAACATCATAGGACATTTTGACTGTACAACTTCTGGGTTACAAGTGGACTGCACACTCCATGAGGGGACTGAGAAACTTACTAAATGTCTGTACAACGATAATACCCTGTTTATTAAAGTAACATCATAGGACATTTTGACTGTACAACTTCTGGGTTACAAGTGGACTGCACACTCCATGAGGGGGCTGAGAAACTTACTAAATGTCTGTACAACGATAATACCCTGTTTATTAAAGTAACATCATAGGACATTTTGACTGTACAACTTCTGGGTTACAAGTGGACTGCACACTCCATGAGGGGACTAAGAAACTTACTAAATGTCTGTACAACGATAATACCCTGTTTATTAAAGTAACATCATAGGACATTTTGACTGTACAACTTCTGGGTTACAAGTGGACTGCACACTCCATGAGGGGGCTGAGAAACTTACTAAATGTCTGTACAACGATAATACCCTGTTTATTAAAGTAACATCATAGGACATTTTGACTGTACAACTTCTGGGTTACAAGTGGACTGCACACTCCATGAGGGGGCTGAGAAACTTACTAAATGTCTGTACAACGATAATACCCTGTTTATTAAAGTAACATCATAGGACATTTTGACTGTACAACTTCTGGGTTACAAGTGGACTGCACACTCCATGGGTGGGTGTGAGCTACCAGTTATTGATAGTGATACAACACTGATATCTTCCTCATCCTCTTTATTATTAAATATAAAAATTAAACTCTGGAATCAGATTACCCATTTACATAATTGAATCTTAATTTATATACTGATATGCTCACTATTCCTCCTCCATAAATATTACTTATTTAATAACCATTATTATAGCTGACAAAGAAGAATAAATTACCCATGGAACAGTTTAACATTTGAAAAATTTAATAAAAGTCTAAAATTTAACAGATGTGCTGATTTTATACGGTTATAAACATAAGGATTAGTATGAAAAAATTGTAATGTTTAAAATGTAAACAGTTATACTTGACAAAAAATTGCTTTACACAGTTTAATGAAACCATTTTAACTTTTTATTGTAAATATTGATACGACGACATTTATTTTTCAAATTATTAACATATAAAATCACATAATTTATTGAATGACAACCAATACTGTTATATACCAATACCAATAAGGTCACAACACTGTTATATTACAACTACTTATATGTAAGTTTAAATTGTTTGATGAGATCAAATCCCATTAGCAATTATCTAATCTTACTGGATTATCACTGACATTGTAGACCAAAGCTCTTGATTATCTATTTGCAAATTGCATCATCTCCTGTTTTTGACATTTTAATCCATAAAACATTGAAATATTACACTTGATCTAGTTATTTAATGTCAATAACCTTATAAACAACGTAATTCATTACTAAGTGCATTTTAAATTATGTTGAATTTAATAAAAAATAATGTTTAGTCTTAATTATCTATACATACAAATTTACATACAGAATGTTTTTTTAGCTGTTTCATCTTGTAATTTATGAAGCTGACAAAAACTTTAAATGGTGAACATTCCCTTGTTTGTGGAGAAGATTAAAATAACATAACAAATAACATTTCGGTTGCATTCCGTTATATGTCCCCCAATACAATTAGGTTAGGTTAGGGTGGGTAGGTAGAGTAGGTAGGTAGGTAGATAAGTAATTAGTTCGGTAGGTTAGAATAGGGTGGATAAGTAGATAGGATAGGATTAGATGTAGATGACAAGAATGTAGTTAGATAGGTAAATAGTTCGGTAGGTTAGGTTAGGTTGGGTAGGTAGGTAGATAGGTAAATTGTTAGGTAAGATAGGTTATAGTGGGTAGGTAGGTAGGGATAGGTAAGTAGTTAGGTAGGTTAGCTTAGATTAATGTGGGTACGTAGATGGGGTAGGTAGGGTAAGTAGTGTACGTAGGGTAGGTAGGGTAGGTATGGTAGGTAGGTAGGTAGGGTAGGTAGCGTAGGTAGGGTAGGTTGGGTAGGTAGGGTAGGTATGTAGGTAGGGTAGGTAGGGAAGGTAGGGTAGGTAGGGTAGGTTGGGTAGGTAGGGTAGGTAGGGTAGGTATGTAGGTAGAAAGGTACAGTAGTTAGTTACGTTAGGTTAGGGTGGATAGGTAGGTAGGTTAGGAAGGTAGGTAGATAGGTAAGTAGTTAGGTAGGTTAGAGTGGGTAGGTATGTAGATAGGTAAGTAGTTAGGTAAGTAGTTAGGTAGGTTAGGTTGGGTAGGTAGGGTAGGTAGGGTAGGTAGGGTAGGTTGGGTAGGTAGGGTAGGTAGGGTAGGTATGTAGGTAGAAAGGTACAATAGTTAGTTACGTTAGGTTAGGGTGGATAGGTAGGTAGATAGGTAAGTAGTTAGGTAGGTTAGGTTGGGTAGGTAGGTAGATAGGTAAGTAGTTCGGTAGGTTAGGTTATGGTGGGTAGGTAGGTAGGGATAGGTAAGTAGTTAGGTAGGTTAGCTTAGATTAATGTGGGTACGTATGTGGGGTAGGTAGGGTAGGTACGTAGGTAAGTAGTAAGGTAGGTTAGGTTAGGGTGGGTAGGTAGGTAGGGTTGGAAGGTAGGTAGATAGTTAAGTAGTTAGGTAGGTTAGTTTAGGATGGGTAGGTAGGTAGGGTAGGCGGGTAGGGTAGGTAGGTAAGGTAGGTAGGTAGGGTAGGTAGGTAGGGTAGGTAGGTAGGGTAGGTAGGTAGGGTAGGTAGGTAGGTAGATAGGTAAGCAGTTAGGTAGGTTAGGTTAGGGTGGGTAGGTAGGTAGGTAGGTAGGTAGGTAGGGTAGGAAGGTAGGTAGATAGGTAAGTATTTAGGTAGGTTAGGTTAGGGTGGATAGATAGATAGGGGAGAAAGGTAGGTAGGGTAGGTAGGTAGGTAGGTATGGTAGGAAGGTAGGTAGATAGGTAAGTAGTTAGGTAGGTTAGGTTAGGTTACATGATTACAGCTGTATAACATATAGTTTCTATTTGGGAGACATATAACGGATTCTGACCTTATTTCCCAATATGGAGGCCAACTCTATCTATATTTTGAAAGAATTTACAATATTGTATGGTGATTTCGGAGAGTAATTATACTTTTTCAAATATACTTAACATTTAAAAAAATAATTCCGAGGTAACTTGATCCATTTTCTATATATGAGGGAGTTGGATATACATATATATACTGTATATATACCTTCATAAATGGCACTTTTAATAAGAATGTATACAACGAACATAAACACATCGTGAAAATGTATTTTAAAGTTTAGTTTAGTAAGAGAAAAGTCATAGTTAGTTAACCTTACAAATTATGATTATTATAAATGAACGATTTTATTCTTTGCTATACAGGAAGATACTTGGCATAATTAATTAGAAAAAACCCATAGTCAAGATAACCGGAACTACAACTAACCGTGAAATTTGAAACAATGAATTAGTAGTGATATGATCTGTTTCCAACTGTCCAGCCTTCAATTACCTCTGATAGCCTGATATCTTCTGACTGATTCTCAATTCTCTTTTCTTCACAGAATCTGTAAGCTGGTTAATACTTTACATAGTAAATGCTAAATATATTTCATAGAGAGTATGTATGGTAGTTATATAGAATAGAGGCTTTGTCGACTTTTTGGCTAAACTTTTTTTCATAGTAAATACATAACTTAGAAACAAGAATATGGCTATTTTTCATCGGAAAAACTGAAAAACTACCTAAATGCGGAAAACTTACAAATGTTTATTTCCGTTAATACCAATATGGGTGCTCAAACTGAGCGGAATATCCTGATTACAAATGTGACAAGTTCTTTGCTATCAAACTATTAATAAGCACGTTAGCACCGGAAATATGTGATATTAGTAAGGTTACGTTAGGTTAGGCGTGTCTAGGTTATATTAGGTTTGGTTAGGTTTTGATTGGTTTGGTCAGGTTATTTTGGTTTTGGTCCAAATAAACCTAACCAAAACTAACATAACATTATCAAACATAACACAACCTAACCCACCTTAACCTAACATATCAATACCCAACCTAGCCCTATCCTAACATAACGTAACCTTACTGAAATTGGCGCTAACTGATGATGGTTTTATTGTAAAATCCTTGCCATATTCGTGATCAGGTCACAATTGCGAAAAATTTGAGTACCCACATCACTATAAAAAAAAAAAACAAGTTTATTTCCATTATTCAAGATTTTTGTAATTTTTCCGGCTTTATATTCTTATTTCTTGTATTTACTATAAAAAAGGTATGTATGCAAAAAAATCTACTTTCCCTAGTTGTACTATATAATTAGCAAGGGTATTTTCATGTTATACAAGAGTTCAATCTGCTGCAGGTGAAGTAATGAGAATCCAAAATGTTCAATATGGTGTCAAAACCAGTTTTCATTAATGCATTATCTTCCGATCCAAATTAGATTTTGGAATACAATTTTACACTTTTCATATCCACTTAATTTACATATTCCTTTTTTTAGAAAATAAAGTTTATTACATTATTATAAGATATCTTTTTAGTTGTAATAAAATTATAATTCTAATTTAACCAGCTTAGAACCTATACGTACATTATTAACCGTGTGTGTATTCAAGTACTGCTATAAAGCTACATGATTTATGTCAATACTTGTCCCAGAGCCAGAAATGGGCTGCTTTGTTTGGTCCCCTTTGGCTGGATCTGACGTTTCAATGGTAGACTGATTCGGAGTGATTCACCATTTTACACAACACGTTTTGTAAATCAGCATTATGGATGGATGTTACACTTCATAATAATTATATGTGTTTTACTTTCAAATACATGCATTTTGTTAAAAGAGCTGTTTTCAAACTTTTTACTTACACTCTTCTTGTAAAAATCAAATTTCAAATACATACTCAGGGATATTAGTCTACTTTTCATAACTGATATTTATAATTCGATGATTAATCCATCCTCATTATTAACATCCGATTCAATAAAAGATATATTAAAATAGTCATTTTTTTATTTAAAAATATGTAAATATGCTCAAATATGTTGAAAGGTTTTACACAATTATTGAATACATAAGTTTAGTCATTACTATAAAAATTCGATAGCTACTTAAACTTATCGTCTGTCATATTTTATTTCTCAATTAGACTAATATAAGGATAGGATCAAAATATCCCAATCAGATCCTTTTTGAAAATAAAAAAAAAAAAATATCACTGCCTTTCATCGTAATTTAAACCATTTTCAAACACACATCGCACCACAAAAGTAAAAATGAAAAACCGTTGTGCCTCCACCGTAACCATTTACAGTACTGTCAATGGTAGTACTTATATTTTACGATATAAATATTATATATTTATTCCCTTAAACAATTATTATAAATAATAATTCCTTTATTATAAATCATATTAAATTTTATTCAGTTCCTTTAATATATAAAATATTAAATTGAAGTATTGCATAGCGTTATTTAATATTCACTTATAATATATTATAATCCTTTGTGATTTGATAACAGCGTCGTAAAAATAAAATATATTTTAAAGCCAAATGGTTTTATCATGTTTTACTCTGTTAACCCTAAAGGGGATGCAACTTTTTACTTTAACTCAAAGAAAGTTCATTTAACTCAAAGAACTTAATTGAATTTCATTGCTTTGGGTCGCAGGAAAAAAGGCGTCAGCTGCATAAAGGACTTCTAAACGTATTTACATGCAACGTGTTCTGATTTACTAAAACATAATTTATACACAAAATATTTTAAATTTTTTAAATAAGACATCTTACCTAATAAACTAATTTAGTTAGTTTTAGGGAACTTATTTCACAGCGGTACTAATACCATTATTTACGTAAGCTACTTACAAGAATATGTACATCATGTTCAAGTCGATGATTTAACCTACTTATAGCCTAAGACTAAAAGTTAAACATGAACATTAAAAATTTCATACCGGCACTGCTAAAAAATGTCTGCAGACAGGTTTTTCTTTTAGCTTATACTACTAAATTAACATGTAACTGTGAAAAGTACGTGACTGTAGGGTTATTTTGTCATAGCATTTCCAAAACATAACTAAAAAACGAGGTTTATCATTTTAAACAGATAAGTTTAGTTTTAAAATAATTTTTTAAATTTAGGTTTAGTTTTAAAAATATCAGTATAAACAACTATAATCGATTGAAAGCATTTTTGAATTTTTAAACTTAAATGTTATAGTTTAAGTTAAATGTATTTGACGCTCGTATTCAATTTGTGTGAGCTATTTGAGATATTTACTCAAAGGCAAACTACTTCGTCAAGTAAGTAGTGCATTAATTTGTGTTAAATTTAAGTATCGATATTCTTTCAAGGTAAAATCATTACTTTGATATCATGAATTACAATAAGGTTGTTATCACTAGACCGCGGTATACTTTGCTTTAGGGGAGTAGATTAAGATAAAGGGTACCTAATAGATGTGATCTAAATGGTTACTATTCAATCTAAACTTAAAAGAAAAATAAATGCTCTTTTCTCATACATACTCTTCAACTGGGTAACCTAAAAGGTGTGCTGACCTTTGTTTTTCGGCCTCATATGGTAACTTATTATTAGTCCTCACTTAACGAAAGGTGAGGTTGTTGTTTATATTGGTATAATACTCACGCATACGTACAAACAATAAAGTAATGAATGACAATACTGCATACTTAAACAATTTCAGAGACAGTAAATTAAAATCAATTGTATTTATTTAAAAAGATTTTAAATTTACTATCACAAATATGACTGTCTTAATTCGGCTTAAGAAAAACCACTTGAATTTTATTTTAAAAAGCCAAATTTATTTTAAATCTATGGCCTCTAATTAAACCTAAACGATAAGTCAACAGTTTTAACATTAACTAGAAGAAACATGAAGACGAAACTACAAAGCTTAAAATTACTTTTAATCCCATCTCTCTTTAAAAGATTTAAAAATAGAATGTAAGTGGCATTAATTGGTAGTACAATATAAAACTTTAAGCTTACTGCAATTTTGTCTATGATAAAACATGGTCTATTGGTGATGTACTTCCGTTAATTTAAAAACCATAAGTGGGATTTTATTTCAAAATCAGACTTTTTATTTCAAATTACGAGAATACACAATTCCTAATTTGTTCTTTTATATATAGAATTTAATTGCAATCAGAACAAAAGGATCATATAGGCGAATAGTTCATACAAAGGAGTTTTGGCTATTTAATATGACCCAAAGCATAGGCTATATTAACTTTATAATGTTACTTTACAGTGAATAATATTATTGAAAATATAATTTATTTTCTATGCTGCAAATAACTGACATAGAATGCCGATTCCACTTTAAAACCTTCGTTTAACCTCTTAGAGGCTTTTTTGAAGCCTTGCTTTCAAACACTTCTCGTAACCATACTAATAGAATAAATTGTATATAAATATCCACCACACAGAATACATAACATAGACAGAATACATAACAATAAAAAAACTACATATGCTTAAACATTACGTATATTTCAGTTAGTCTAAAGCATACACAGTACAACTGCACTAAAAAAACTATATAAAAAATACGTTTTGCCCTTCATAGTAATAAGGTCACAGTATATCCCTAAATCTCATGAAAATATAATCATTACTTTAAACGTTAAAAACTGGTATGTTCCAATTACAAGTAATCGTGGGTGGGTTAGTATCACTGTACGTGTATGAGTGGGCGGGTGGGTCTGTATGTGTATGGGTGGGTGGATTAGTATCACTGTACGTGTATGAGTGGGCGGGTGGGTCTGTATGTGTATGGGTGGGTGGGTTAGCATCACTGTATGTGTATGGGTAGGTGGGTGGGTCTGTATCACTGTAAGTATATGGGTGGGCGGGTGGGTTAGTATAATTGTAAGTGTATGGGTGGGTGGGTGAGTTAGTATCACTGTAAGTGTATTGGTGGGCAAGTGGGTCAGTATCACTGTATGTGTATGGGTGGGCGGGTGGGTCAGTATCACTGTATGTGTATGGGTGGGCGGGTGGGTCAGTATCACTGTATTTGAATGGGTGGGTTAGTATCTCTGTAAGTATATGGGTGGACGGGTGGTTCTGTATCACTGTATATGTATGGGTGGGTGGGTGTATCTCAATATGTATCTCAATATCAATACACAATATTCATGTAGTATATTGTGATTGATATTGAGATAGTTATTTAAATATCTATTAACTATTATACCTAAATTTACACATAAAATGGCGGATAGTTCCCTTCAAGCTAAGGCGAATTGAACAGCTCAAATCAAACACAAGAAACTACATTGCATAACAAATATTAATTGCTGCAAAAGATCAATATGAAAGAACATTAAAAAAATTAGTTTTCGAATAGTTCTCTATCAATTAATTTTCACTGTAGTATTTTATACAATAAACTGATCAAAATATATTGTGCCCTTTTGTATATTACTTATAAAAAGGGACTTATAAACATAACTGTAAGAATGCTGAAAGCATCATATAGTTCTTGATTGTGTGACTTTTTTGCCCCGATTTTAAAGTGTTACATGTTTGGGCCGCAAAATATTTTTTGAGACTTGAGAGTTCAATTTGTTGTTGTTATGGATCGGAAGGTCAGTGGCGTAGCCAGGAATTCATTTCGGGGGGGGCACACACCGGGGGGTATGGAATACCCCCCAGGCAAGCGGGGGGTTCGGGGGTCCTCCCCCGAAAATTTTTGGAATTTTATTGCCCTTAAGTGCTATTTTAGACCACTTTTCAAGCTCCATATTCTATGGGCACAAACTACACCTTTTCCAAGTTTATTCGAGAAGGTATAGCTTGAATTTGCGAAGATATCAAATGTAGTTGAGAACATATCACTTGTAAATGAGATGTTTACAATCTGAATTGAACAGCTGTTCTCTCAAATATATTTGTTTTCTCGAATACAAATTGACACTGTCGCAAATACAATTGATAACTTCTGGAAGAAACTTGGAAAAGGTGTAGATGCAGGTTTAAACCATTAAAAGATAACCTTTTATAATTAAACTTAAAGCCAAATTTAGTAGGCCTATAGTGTCAGTTAGTAAAACACAATTTTATCACAATATAGGTTTTTGTGTCATACTTCATTCATAAGTACAGTACCTATACACTTGTTTTGTTTTTTGTTTTTTTAGGAGACAAATGTCAATGAATTTATTAAAATTTGTGATATAGGTTTAGGATGCATAATCCTTAATAACTTTCATAAAATGAATTACACACTAAATTCGTTCAAAAGTGGAATGATTGAAACTATTTTCATACCACAATAGGCTATTTTTTTAGAATACTAGCGGTATACCATGACTTTACCATAAAGACAAATGTCAAGTTTGAAATTATTTGGAATAAATAGGATGATAGTTAAAAATTTCAAATTCATACAAATCTGAATTTATTAAAGAAAACAACTAATTCTAATTAACAAAACATAATTAATTCAAGAATAAAATTGAGTTGATCTTTTAAAACAATCTTGACTTAATCTCAGAACAAAATCTTCCTCTTCCCACTCCGCGCCATCTCGTCAAGGACCTCGTCAGCCGTTATAGGGGCTGGATAGTGAACGGTTAGTAGTCCTAATCCGGTAAGTCTATCGTTTTCCATAGAATTTCTGAGGTACGTTTTGATCCTTTTTAGTGAGGAAAACGATCTCTCCCCTTCTGCCGTTGACACTGGTAGGGTAGCAAGAACCTGGATCAAGTAGTTTATGTTGGGATAAAACAGTTTATCACAACTGTCTAAAACTGCCATAATTTGTTGAGGCTTGTCTTTGTTTTCCACTTTACTCCATTTTGTGCACCAAAGTAGATACTCAGATTCGATTGTAGATTGAGTAGTTTTATCTTCGTAGTACAGTTTTAAGTCACTTAGTATCTCAACCTTGGATTTGTCCACATTTTTAGGCAAAAGTATATCAAACCCCTTTAACAATGGTTTGTTTGCTCCAAACCGATCTGAAAGACCAGAAATTAATGTATCTATGCAAGGAACGAAAATTGATCTCCTATAATACTCTTCTGGAGTATTGTGGGGCACATTTTCCCTCTGAGTTTGACGTTTCGATTGCCGTGGAACACTTATTTCAACATCAGAATTATCTTTTAACAAGGTCTCTGCCTTCTTAAAGAGTTTGGAAAACACTTCAATGTCATTTGTCATTCCTTCTTCATTTGTTTCGCTTAGATCTTTTAGAGTCTTTGTGACATCATCAGCGTAATTTATTGCCGATGACAAATCACTTCCCGTCTTCTGAAGGTAATTTGATAAGGGCAAAGTAAGGCTGAACAAAAACTCGCAAATGACCAGGGAAATGAAGAAGCTACACTTTTCCATTCCTAAGAGCAGATTTGACGCCGTAGATGAAACAGCCCTATTACTTTCAGACAACTCCTGGAGAGTTACTATTATGGCTGGCAGAATCTCTAAGAATGTGTTGATGGCATCTTGACGCTCAATAAACCTTGTTTCACATAGTCCCAAAAGACGAGTTTTTTTACTGCTTGGTACTAGCCTGGAAACGTGTTTTTTCAATGAATCGCTGGCTTGTACATTGTTTCTGAGAAGATTTTATACTTCACTTACTGTACCAAGACAGTTTCTTACAGAAGGAATGTTGAGTGAATCACTCAAAACTAAGTTTAGTTTGTGAGCTGAACAATGGACATACACAGCTTTTGGATACAACTCTTGAAATCTTTTATGCACACCTGTGATATGGCCACTAAATGTAGAACAGCCGTCATACCCTTGACCAACGACTTTTGTCATATCCAAATTTAATGTATCACAGATTTGAAATATAACATTTACAATGCTTTCGGCTGAGACGTCTACAATCTGAGTGAATGTGAGAAAGTCCTCTTTCAATATTGAGTCTTTTGAGATATGTCGAATGCACAAGGAAAACTGTTCCCTACCTGATACGTCCATTGTTTCGTCTCCTAGGATTGAAAAACAATCCCCACTGTTGATCTCATGTACAAGTTTTCTTTGAATCAAGGTCCCACAGACTTCAATTATTTCATTTTGTTTATCTGGACTTAAATAGTTTGCATTTTTAGAACCATTTACCAGATGATGTTTGAGCTTTTCATCGGTCAAAGCACGGAATCGAACCAGCGCTCTGAATTTGCCATCTTTTTCTGTGGGCTTCTCTAATGATAGCGGTCCACTATCACGATGGCCACGAAGAGCAATTTCATTTTCTCCGCAAAATATGATTGTTTCGACGATAGGCCTCAAGTATTCACGGTTTTGCTCTCTAAGTCTAGCCCTTTGAGTGTCAATTAGAGTAGCGACATCGTCAGTTTTACCACTATAAACCTTTAAAAAGTTATCAGCGGCGATGGTTGAAAATTTATGATACTCTGAATTGGCATGAGCCATAAAGTTTTCCGATGAATCTTTCCATTTTCTAAATGGTGCTACCACAAGTGAGCCCATTTTCTGATGAGCACCTTTGCCCGAAAATTCAGGCCCAAATGCAATGCAGTGTTTGCAATATGCACCATCTTTTTCCTTTGAGTAAGCCAGCCAAGACCATTTATCAAACCAACTGTGTTGAAACTTCCTTTTTTTATTGGTAAGTTCACTGATTGGGAAGGCAAAGTTTTTATCAGGTATAAATATTTGCGTCAAAATCTTATTTTTCAATTCATTGTTTGTAGTAGACCTACCTGCTGGGCCTGCTGTTCCACTTCCATAAATGTTGTCAACAATGATACCAATGTCCGACTGAGAGTGTTGGTTGTTCCCGGTAGCATCAGTTGTGGTAATGGTAGGCCTAGCTCCTTGCACTTCTTGACTTCCACCCTCACTTTGTAACCTATCAGGAGGAATTTCCTCTGTTTTTAGAGTTTTGGCTTTAAAAAAATGATCAATTGTCCGTCTCTTCATATTGAACACACCACTCTGCTAAATTTCGTCTTTCAACTGACCAAAATACGTAGCACGCACTTGCACATTAACATTACTTACAATCGCACTGAGCAAATCGCAGTTTTTCACTGACACTGGTGGTAATGACGTGACTCGTGGAGCGATCTGTCGGGGATGAGTGTGAACTGTGAGTGCGACGGACACCGAGACGAGCGTTGAGCGAGTGAGAGGTCTGATGACTACTCGAGTCAAAACAAAACATCTGTCATACACATACTGAGTTGGTGGAGTAGTCTTGTCCACTGCACTGCGTAGTCGTAGTGCGTATCTACGTGAATGTCGTGTAGCCTACCCACCCATCATTTACACTACCACACCAGTTGTCCACGCATACAAATATAATTCTGTAGAGGACCTTCGATTGAATGCATAGTACTGATTGTTGTATTATAAATATCAACTATTATTTTATTTTCCTATCCTGGTTAAAAATATAAATACATTTTGGTCCCGAAATTTCGGGGGGGGGCCTGGGCCCCCCAGGCTCCCCCCTGGCTACGCCACTGGGAAGGTTGCGAGAAAAAAATGATTTAATAGATTTTTTTTATTAAAATAACGTTTTATTGCTGCCTTAATTGTTTTAGTAACTGGCAGTGTTGGAAATGGGGTCAATTTTCCAATGCGTTATTTTGTTTTAAATACAGATTCATCTCAAAATCAACAAGCACATAATGAACTTCTACATGAATGATGGCAGCGATGGGATGGGAGCCAAGTTCACCGTACATTTGGCACGATTCCCTACAGCTGACATGAAGCATATCAGTAACCATTGTCTTAGTCGTACATATTTTATTTCATAGACGAAATACACGTATGGTTATTCAAAATGGTGCAGTAATAATAAAGTATAATACTGACCTATCATCTATCATGACTTATTATTGATAAAAATTTTATAACATTTAATAAAATGTTTTAGTTCTATTATTAGTACATCACTTTTTTACTTAATATGGTATTCAGCTGACAGAGCTGAGATATAATTATTTGTGTACGATCCGTCTCCATATATGTTACTTAGGAGTACTCGCAGGTTAAGGCTTGCTTCGGACACAATCAACACCCTCTCCTGAAACTGCCAAGTTGTGGCTGTGTAATACAGCTTCTCCACAGATAATATAGTACATTGTAGAAATAAAAGTCTACGCGTTTTTATTTCGTAACAGTAAATGAAGGCTAACATTGATTTTCTCTTCATCTATAACCCTGCTGAGATACACAATACAATGCCAGCTGCAGTACAACCAAATTATAGATATTTTAACCATAGATAAATTAGGAGTACTTAAACTGAAGGGAGGCTAAGTTATATAACTGAGTTACTTATTTAAACAATGAATTGATCATTTATAGTTACATAGATAGGCCTACTTATTTACTCTAACTGAAATCCTAAACGACATTTTTTCTATACATCACTAAAATATCTAATAAAAAGTCTTCACGAAATAAATTCTCAGAATTCTTAAATAATGGAAAATATATTATTAAAATGTTTAAAGTGATAGGTAGGTATAGATCTAATTAACTCATGAAACTCTTTCTACTCTTAAATTATATTGTAAACACTGAACGAAAAAAATTGTGTTTTAAACCTTCATTTTTATAACGTGTTTCTATATGACTTAAATATTAAGTTATAATATGTATTGTCTCTTAAATTTAAAATACCATTATTTATATTTTTCATATCTTAGATATTCAGGAAACATTTTTCTTCATTATGATAAAAGAACTTTAACCTAACTAAATTTATTTTACCATATATATATTTTTTATTTTTGCAGAATTAAACTAAACAAAAGCTAAAAAAATTATAAGTATTATAGTAGTTTCAAACCATATTTAATCACTATATTGAAATGTAATAGTCTAAAGTGGAACAATCGGATTTTGGTGAGTTAAATATTTCCCAATTTTATAATCAAAATTAGTTAATATACCTTCCTTTTCGAGACAGGAAAAGTACAAAAAAAAAAAAAAAAAAAAATGCTTAAACACTACATTAGAACTTTTGGTCCTATGAAGTGGCGAATTTAGTTGATTTTCAACCAACTATAAGACAAAACCGTTCAAGATACAAATTTTATTTTTTGAAACTGTTTTTTACTTTTAACTGAAGGGATTAAGACATTTAAATATTTATAATTTTAAAGGTAAAACATCTTTTTTATCTTTAATATTATATATATTTGACATTAAAAAAATAAAAACATCTTCATCACTTCAGTTATGTGTAAAAAACGTAGTTATAAAAAGTTAAATTTGTATCTTGAAAGGTTTTGTCTTGTAGTTAATTTAAAATCAGCTAAATCCACCTCTTCATAAGGCTACAAGTTCTAATGTAGTGGTTAAAAGAAATTTGTTTGTACTTTTCTTATGTCAAGGAAAGGTATATTACCTAATTTGATTATAAAATCGGGAAGTAATTAGCTCACCGAAAACCGATTGCACAACCTTAAAGTCTGAATAACTTGCGAATGAACGTGGATAAATACACTAGAATGCCCGTTAGGGTGAACCTGTTTTGTATTAATATACCTATTAGGTTTATTGTTCACTCTAAAGTTTCTTTAATTTCTATGTACTATAGACAGTACATTATGTAACCTTTAAATGTAATCCTGACACAACCTATATGTATACAGCCTTACCAATAAACAAACAGACCCAACCTCACAGACAATCCAGTGTATTGTTCTACGTTCATTCTTATACGATCAAACTGCACTCTTATTTAGTTTTATCAACTCTATGCTGACCGTATAAAATACTGACTGATTTAAATTGAGACGTAGAAAAGTCATAATTGAATAAAGGACAATAATTATAGATTAGCAGGAAAGACATTGTTGAATATCACAGTAATTAAGAAGGATTTATTGAAGGTTTACTTCGCCAAGCTATTAAATCCAGTTTAAATAATCTGGTTAAAATAGTGATTATAAAAACAAAGCACGGTTTAAAAGGAGTTTACCTGATAAAAAGGCGAAGGTTGTTTCAGAGAGCCGTATAGGCATGCAATGAACATTTAAATGTTCACTTTTTTAACACATACCTTCTAAACACTGAACGTTTATGGGTGGGTGGAAGGGTCTCTCGGTATCCCGCTGATAAATTGTTGTTTTATTCACTGTTTATTGATATTGTTCCTATTATTTTTAGTATTATTTTATCAGAGTATTTATTCTTTGGTTTATTTTTTTCTGTAGTTTATAAGGTATAAGCACTGTGCGTAGTTTTATCTGTACTTAGGTCAATATTACCTGGCAGATTATTTAATATGCTGCTCGATTTGCTATTTGTGAATGTTATATATGTTGTAGCTATTAGTTTTATTTGTTCAAAGTTTGTAATTTTTTCTTGTAAAAAACTTCAATTTGTAATGGGTTTACCGTTGAAATAAATAAATCCCACCCTTCCGCCTATACACGTGCAGTTGTATTCACCCACCCACTCATCCAAACACATCCATTGTTATTGATCCACCAATACACTTACAGTGTGTGAGTAATAACCCTTATATGCATAAACGGTGTTACAGACACTCCCACCAACCAATACGAGTACGGTGATATTGAATGCACACGTGGTGGTAATGATCATCCCAATCCTCCATATGAGTACGGTGACACAGACCATCACACCCACTCATATACTTCAATATATCAACATCACCGTACTTAAATGGCTGGGCGGGTGAGTCAATACACCTGTAGGTGTATATATTTGTGGGTGGATACTACCATCGTATGTGTTTGGTTGTTAGGTCCTTAGGGCCAAACCACAGAATAGTTACAGAACCATAAAACACTAGCAACGATATCAGGGTATAACAATCTTCAAAATATTATTAAGAAGAAAAAATATCACAGAAAAAACGTAACACTGCTGTAAGTGGAACTGTGCAGAGAATTTCCACAATGTCATTCAAATTCACGAAATTTGTATACTACAAGTATTTTAAACATAGTGAAACCTTTCCAGTTTGAATTGCAAAAGGGAATCAAATTTTTATTTTTTTTTATCTTTACTGTTAACTCAGTGCCTTGATTACCTACGATGGTAATTTATGTTTTTCCCGCTAATAGTAATTAGGTTTGAAATGCGATAGCAACATTACCATTACTAAACATTATTCTTGCTAATATATTTAACGACCTTATTTATGAGAAAAGACATTTTTACAAGATTTAAATTTATGAACTTTTACATTTGAACAGTTCTTTTGCAAAGAGTTGATAGACCTACTTTCAGTCATAGTTACCCAGAAGAATGTTGAAAGGATCGCCGACAAGTAATTTGATTATCTTGTGCTGGTTGACATATTTTATATCCTAAAAGATGAATTATTTTTAGTCTGTGTAAAAACATTTTGATTATATATTTTCCATTTAAGAATTGTTGTAAGGGAATTATTTTACCAATCAGGATAGTAATTGCTGTCCTAATTATAATCTATTCTGAAGTGTTTGTAATCACTAATGGATTTATCATTTGTATTTACCAGTTATATTGACAATTATTTATGTTTATAAAACAGTGTTTGAAGATAAATAATTGTCATATACGGTACAAATAGGTATAAAATAGTAATATGAAAAAATGTATTTTTTTTAAAGATGGTTTTTTATTACAGATAATAATCTGCTTTTACTAAAACAAGCATATAAAAAATGATGGCACATATAAAAACAGAAAGCCAACAATGATAAACAGCACATAAACTGTAACACGTTATGTATTCAAACCCCCACCCCCACCCTCAACCTCGACACCAACACCGCTGGTGTGGAACAATGCTTAATTAACAATGCAGTTGACTTGGTAATGAAGACAATAAAGCTTTGTAACATTTAATGCAGTTTGTGTGTCATATTGTTGTTACTATTTTTTTTTAGTAAAAACACGAATCATAAATAATACAATATTTTAATTGTTCAAAACTATTAAAAAGTAATTTACTATTTAAATACTTTGACATACAATTTTATTTATACCTTTATAACTTGTTGTAGCTCATTAAATGTTAACATATATTTTTAACTGATATATATTAATTACTTTAAAGATTATTAACCAAGATTAATTTAATATGGGTTAAAGTAGTTTGATTGAAAATTCATCGAACGTCTCTTTATGAACATCTTGAAAGTCAAATACGTTCTTTTTCTTTGATTAAATAGAAAGGTGGTGTCATAAGTATGTGTAATATTAATTTTATTTTGTTTCAGCTCATTATTAATCTTTGTCACAATGTTTATTTATATTTAATTTATTATTTATAAAAACATACAGATGGTTTTTACTGTAAATACTTTACTGGCTTGGTGGCTCAGTGGATAAGGCTTAGAACTCTAGATGGCTTTGCTCAAGGTTCGAATCCCCAAATGAGCTAACGGTCGGAACTTCACTTTTTGAATTAAATACACGCACAGGTCTGCAGGCCCATATAAACTAGCGAGTGAAGTTTAAAAAAAAACTCTAAGATAGTTTCCTATTAATAAATGATATGCGTACGTAGTATAAAAGAACCTAGGGAACTTATTACATTTTTAGTTGAATATGTTCAAGATTAGGAATTATTTTACGACTCTGATAATCCTATATTGTTTTTTTTCTGAAAATTGTCTCAATTTTTCGTTGTAAAATGTATGCAAGAATTTTATAATCACGTTAGTTTGTGAGTCCTCCAAACAGCAAAATTACAACAAATCAGACAAAATTCATTTCTGAAACTGGTAAACGTATTCACAGCTGGTGTTTATGGAAAGTGCTGCAGGGTTTATTGTGAACAGCTGTTCTATCTTAGATCGGTTGTTTCTATTTATTTTCATACGTATTTGTTGATGAAGTGTGATTGTTTTAACTTCATTTAACTGTAGATTATTTACACATTCCCAATGAGAATAATGATTACATAACATTTAATCATTTACAATCATAATGATTTATGTTTTTTATATATTTGCGAGCCGATTATTCAATAAATATAGTTGTTAATATAATACTTTACTAATTCTAATAATTTCTTAAATATATTGAATTATGTTATTACTTTGAGATATTTAATAGGTTCGAGATGGATCTGTTTCAACACTATTAGTTCTTGATCGAACTTCCATTAAACTAATAATATAATACTTCCATTAAATTAATATTTGATAACAATAAAAAATACAGCCTAAACACTCTTTAAACTATTGCTAATATTAAAATAGTAGTATGAAATGAAAATATATAATCATTGAAATATCACTATTGTTATAAATCAACAGATCTCAAATTGTTTATTTCAAATCAATTTCATTTTAGTTCTTAAGACGTCGATCGTAGAGATAAATGTGGAGTGACTGAATGTGATAGGGGTAGAAGGACGAGTGTAGTCACCAGGACCGTCCTACACTAGGCAGGGTCAGGTGGCCGTCTAGGGTGCCTCACGCAGAAATATAATTTTAAAATACAAATTAAATAAAAAAGTATGGCCAGGTGTGGGAATACCAAACAAGAACATACTTGTTGCTAAAGTGCTATGGGAACTGCCACTGCCTTGTAAAAAAATAAGCTCATATCACAGAATAAAGGCGCGAAGTTGGCTATTCTGGTATGTATACTAACTAATATGATCTGAAGGCTTGTGGACGCCGCCCTATATGAGTCTTGACCAACTAAAACAATCTTTGCGTGAGATATTGTAGTGAGCGTCGCCTTAAGGCGCGTTCACACATGGCGACTTTACTCGCTGCGACTAGAGTAGCGGCTACTAATCGCTATGTGTGAACAGTAAGTAGCGGCGACTAGCACTCGCCGGCGAGTAAAAATTCACTCGCGAGGAAAGTTGGACATGTTTAACTTTTGGGGCGAGTAGTCGCCAGTAGCTGACCTTGAAGTGTCACGTGGTACACTCGCCGCGAGTGGTAGCAAGCCTGTCGCCCTGTGTGAATAGTGTTATCGCCGACTAGAAGCCGGTAGCTTGCGATCTGACGACTCGTGGTTGTGTTTTGCTCCTTTTATAACGTTTTGTCAGTTTATACGGATTCTATACTAAAGATGGCCGATAGTGTGAAGTGGAGTAGTGACCAAATTGTTACTTTCCTGGAAATTTACAGAAAGCATGAGTGTTTGTGGGACATTAGGTCACCTGAATATCTAAAACGCGACTCGAAGCAACAGGCGTTTGCCAAATTGCTTGATGAACTCAGACTTAATGGAATAATAGTGACTGAAGATGTGCTGAAGAAAAAAATTAAGAACTTACGTGATGCATATCGTAATGAACTGAACAAAGTAAAGAAGTCGAAGAAGAGTGGTGCCGGGGCAAGTGAGGTGTATAAACCTAAGTTGGTTTGGTTTGGTGCAGCAGACGCTTTCTGGAATAGCGTGTTATCCGGGAGGCAATCATCTTCAAGTATGGTAAGTTAATTACTGTACATGATTAATTAATCCTAGACAGGTCAAACTTCAAGTCAGCAAGCCTTTTTTATCCTGAAGATGGGTTAAAAAGGCTCGTTTTAAAAATACAGTTTTGTAGTAAATCAAATACGGTATGTAAGTACATAAAAACATCATATTCTTGTTTATGCCCTGCCTTCTTATTTATCTGGAAATCAGAACTACCAAATTTGTAATGCACAACAATTAAGAGATAAAAATATTGAAACGAAATAGGAAACTGAAAATTAAGCATGTTTGAATTATTTTTAAATTAATTATACCAACAATTTAAAAACAAATTATACATGATTAACTTTCTGTTTCACATGTAATTAAGGTATTTTATCTTTCAGTTTTAGTACATTACGTCCTGTTTGGTACTTATTACAGTAGTTGATTAAAATAATGAACGCAACATTGTTGGTATAATATATTTACATAATTGTAAAATAAGAGAAAACATATGATATTTACAGTCACATTTCATGGTACTATATTACCATTCCATCAATGTCCATTTTTATTTACTTAGGCCAACAGCTTTCTTCTGCCACGGTACAGCCATATGGGACATGAAAGCATAAGAATATGCATTGTGGACATCTTCTCCATCCTGTGCATAGTTATTGGATTTATATTGCTTTTCCATCGGGCTCAATGTAGTAGGTACATCCCGCCACGAGCCACCGGTGAGTTGGCCCGTAATGATGTCCTCCTCGTCCACTGATCCTGGTGGTAAATACGCCCGACTTGCTGTCATTCTAAGCCAGTTGTGGATTGAGCAACAAGCTTTAGTTAGAAGCTCAGCTGTATCTACCTTGAGTGCGATCGGAGTGTTGAATACACGAAACCTTGACGATAAAATCCCGAATGCGTTTTCTACAACTCGCCTAGCTCTTGATAAGCGGTAATTGAAAATCCTCTCTTGGAGTGTTAGCTTTCTATGAGCGTATGGTTTCAGCAAGTTACTTCCCAAAGGGAAGATATCGTCTCCTACTAAAACCCCTCCCTCTGGCCAATTTAACAAATTTTGCTCTAGTGCACCGTTGAAAGTAGAAGTCTGGAATATGGTGCTGTCACTCGCTCGACCATCACTACCTACGTCTATGTATCTGAAGCAATAGTCAGCATCTACTACGGCTAACAGTACTATACTGTAGGTCCCTTTGTAGTTGAAAAATTCTGAGGTTGAGTTTGGTGGTCTTCTTATCAGCACATGCTTCCCATCGACAGCACCACAACAGTTTGGGAAATTCCAAATGTCTTCAAAAGCTTTCATAATAGCATTCCACTCCTCTTCGGTGTTTGGTACCTACAAATAAAAAAGCCTGTAAAATACTACATTTTATTTATCTAAAGATTCTAGATGTTACTGTATCAAAATTGCCAGTTTATTATTAATTTTGTGAAAACCCATATATATATATATATATGTATATATACATATGTATAGCTAACTTTATGCAGACTTTGGCTTCATTTAACTAACAATGGTTTCAGGAGCCCGAGCTTTGAATGGCATTAGTTGTATATTGATGTGTTTTTCCACAGGATTGGGACACTCAGAGTGTAGCCGAAGACGACATTGCAGGGGATGAACCGGAAAACGTAGATGGTTTGTTAATGGAGCAGACTGCAACCGCAACATCAACCGCAGCACCTGCGCCTGTTCTACCTGTAAAAAGGATTGCAAGTAGCATGGCACCACCCAGTCTTCGTAAAAAACCTTTCAAGCCAGGCAATATGATAAAGTATCCCACAGGCAGTAACTCAAAGTACCCGACCCGCTTTGAATCCTCCTTAGATAAGCTGGAAAACATAGCCATGATGGTATCGCCGCAGGAAACTGAAACTGTTACAGATGACCAGTATGACAGATTCGCTAAGCACGTTGGATCTCAGTTAAGAGAATTACCTCTGAGGAGTTTTGTTCTGTTGCAACAGGAAATACAAAACTTAATTACTAGAGAAAGACTGAATCAAATCGACTTTACAAATCAGTTCACGCCCTCGCCTGCTGAATCTTCAAGTAGTTGTGATGTTTATAGTCCGTTACAGATTCAGCCGTATGACAACTCGAACACATCCGGACTAGACCTCGTGCAGAAAGCACTTTTAGAGATTGGCGAAATGCCAAAACCGTGAATGTAATACTGTGTTTCATTAATAAAGAATATGTCACGATTAGTATGTTTTGTTATTACTTTTTTCAATGTTTTGGCCTCCTTATAGGGGATTGATTTAGTTTATAAATGTTATTTGCAATTGAATAAATAGTATACTTATATGCAGAGAATGTCCAGTATGATGGACGCATTCCCCATACGTAAAAGTATGGGAAATGCATTCATTGTGCTTTGAATATTGAATTCCCAAGCCTGCATTACTTTAATTTAACATAGTATTGAAGATTATTGCTATTGAAGAAAATAAGTAATCTTACCTTCATAAATGGCTGAAGAACTTCACATATGGCACTCAGCACTTCAGGTAACAAAACGGAAATTGTATTGTATGGTACTCTAAAAAGGTATTGGAGTGATTTAAGGCTGTCTCCACTCGCCATATACCTCAAAGTTATCTCCAGTTTGGTACGGCAAGAAATTGCTTCCCTCTATCGTGTATCCTCCTTCTTTATTAATGGTGATACCATTTTTAACAACTCCTCAAACTTTGGAACTGTTAATCTCATAATGTTGTAATAAGATTGGGGATCTTCACTTGCCAATTCTTTCAATAGTGTCGCAGAAGCACCTAGCCTATCCCTTCGCCGTATCCACTCCCGGACCCACTGACGTTTTCTTTTACTTTCTTAATTTATTCACTAATTCATCACAAAGTTCCTTAACACAGTTACTCAATACACGTCTCAAAGTCTCTCACCTTCCTACAGACATTTTCCACAGCAAACCCTACTCACAACGAATCATCGAACTGTACTAACTACTACAAATCGCGATGTGTGAACAGAGATCGAAAATTTGCCGGCGAGTAAATAGCGGCGACTAAAGTAGCGGCGACTTAGTAGCGGCTAGTTAGTCGCCATGTGTGAACGCCCCTTTACTGTTCTGGTTCCCACGCCCTTTCTAGTTATGCTTACGCGGGCGACTTTGAAGGATGCGGAAACACCAACGAACTATACTGTCGTATATATTAGTATACATCGATGGGAAACACCTATCCTTGGAATGAAGGTACAAGGAATGATTACTTGATGACTCGGACATCAAAGATACCGCAATACATTGATGTTTGCGCCAGCCCATCTCAATCCTACCCCCTTTGTTTTATATTGTTTACGTTGTTGTTGCATGTCTACTCTACTGTCTGTCAGTAATTTCGTTTGTTACAGTGATACTAGTGGATTGTTATTGCTAGCATTGCATTCAGTTAGCTAGTTTAATTAATTGGATACTGAACTACAGAAAACTGCAAATTAATTTTATTAACCTTCGACCCCGATCAAGTAAGTGTTTTTATCCTATTATTCTGTGAGTACTAACCAGAAGTTAAATACACCCAGAATAATAGCATAAGAAAAGTCCTACCTGCCCAGCCATATACTCATGAAGTTATAAAAACATACCCACTCATACACGTGCAGTGGTAAAGTTTACCCTACTATGTTACAATACTTACATATTTTAAATACAATTTTATTTACTTATATTAAATTAATTTAAAATATCTATTGCATTTTACACACGTAAAATGCTGAAGCCTAATGATAATTATTCTCAAATATTATAATTTCATATTTTCATATTCTGTTTCTGAGAAATAGATATATTTATACTTTAGGCGTACCATTAAAATATGCATCTTTAACGTAAACAGAATGTGATTTGAACACTAAAGTATGTACATGTAAATGTTATCTCATGAATCCAAGTCCTCGTGTTCATTACAATAGTTGTTGATTCCATAATATTTTTTATGAATTTCATTTACAGGTTTTTTTATTATTGTGGGAATGGTGCTTATAGTAGATAATGTATTATAAAATAAACTTTCAAAATATAAAATATATCTTATTAATTATTATATAAAAGTAAAAAAAAACACGTTTTATAATATAAGCTATCTATGTATAATTTTAAGTATTCACAATTATTGCCATTTATAAGTCATAATTAATTACAAAATTGCGTGTCTAATTTTACTAACCATTTAATTATTTCATTCTTTAAATGAACGTTTATTCATATTAAGGTAATTGGATATTTGTTTGGATTTATTTACAACATAGCTGATCTCAAATCTAAGACTTCCAAGGAAATATTGGAATCAAGCATAAAATTGGAGGCCACCCTAATCCTGACTAGTAATGACATAAGGAAATCCTTCTGAAATAAATAAAGACATTGACGCAGCTGCACTTTGCATAGAACTTTCAGGAATCCAACACCGAATCTAAGAAGATGCATCGCCTGAATTTGTATTAAATTACATCTATGACCACCAGTTACAAAATGGATTTCCAAAATTGTGCATAGCACTTAAAATAATATTGATTTTTCCAATGTCAGTGACAAGTTCAGAACTCAGTATCTTAAAACTCAAACTAATTAAAACTTATCTGAGAAGTGCAATGTCTCAAGAAGGTCTAGTGAGTCTAGCGACCATTCCAATGTCTCAAGAAGGTCTAGTGAGTCTAGCGACCATTCCAATGTCTCAAGAAGGTCTAGTGAGTCTAGCGACCATTCCAATGTCTCAAGAAGGTCTAGTGAGTCTAGCGACCATTCCAATGTCTCAAGAAGGTCTAGTGAGTCTAGCGACCATTCCAATGTCTCAAGAAGGTCTAGTGAGTCTAGCGACCATTCCAATGTCTCAAGAAGGTCTAGTGAGTCTAGCGACCATTCCAATGTCTCAAGAAGGTCTAGTGAGTCTAGCGACCATTCCAATGTCTCAAGAAGGTCTAGTGAGTCTAGCGACCATTCCAATGTCTCAAGAAGGTCTAGTGAGTCTAGCGACCATTCCAATGTCTCAAGAAGGTCTAGTGAGTCTAGCGACCATTCCAATGTCTCAAGAAGGTCTAGTGAGTCTAGCGACCATTCCAATGTCTCAAGAAGGTCTAGTGAGTCTAACGACCATTCCAATGTCTCAAGAAGGTCTAGTGAGTCTAGCGACCATTCCAATGTCTCAAGAAGGTCTAGTGAGTCTAGCGACCATTCCAATGTCTCAAGAAGGTCTAGTGAGTCTAGCGACCATTCCAATGTCTCAAGAAGGTCTAGTGAGTCTAGCGACCATTCCAATGTCTCAAGAAGGTCTAGTGAGTCTAACGACCATTCCAATGTCTCAAGAAGGTCTAGTGAGTCTAGCGACCATTCCAATGTCTCAAGAACGTCTAGTGAGTCTAGCGACCATTCCAATAGAAAAGGACTTAGCTTATCAACATGAGGTACAAACCTTTGTAAAAGACTGCAAAAACAAAGGCAAGAAAAGTATGACGTTTTATAGCATGGAACAGAATTAAATTGATTAATTATGATATTATATGTTAATTCCTTACACTAAGTAAGTTAATTAACTCAATAAACAACTGATATTAATATTAGACCATTAGAAAAATATTATAAAAATCAGCCTGGGGACTGTTGTTCTTATTTGTGTGGTGATATGTCTTCATTAGATCATGTAGTGGGGGGGAGGTGTCGTTCCGTACTTTTGCCTAAGGCGTCAAACCCCCTAGAAAAGGCCCTGGTAGTCATTGTTAATAACTAAGGTTGACTGTTCCCTAGGAAAAGTAATTTAATAAAAGCAGAATAGTTGAGGCAATAACTAAGGAACCTGCAGATTTACGTGGAGCCTGAACCACGTAGTAAATAAGTGTGATTTTCAGCTAACTAACAAGCCTTTTACATGCAACATGAGTACCCTAAAACCAAGAAAATTCTTATTTTTTAAATTAAATGTCTTCTCTTCTCTTATCCTTATTTCCAAAAATAAAACATTTTCACTGTACAAATTATGATACATGTTAACATACTCTAGGTTGTCTATTGCACTGGCCATATAAAGAATTATTAAACCTATGATTTGAATAGAATTCAATAAATGTGCAATGGTTATTTGGCTAGAAAATATATAAAGGGCCAATTCATCAAACAATTAATCATTATATTTTTAATTTGTTATTGGTTATTTACTTTTACTTTGGTTTTCTAATGAATATAACCTATTAACTGGCTTAATCTGTAAAAACTTGTCCTCAGCACCTATCATTTCTCATCAAAATATGCCAAAACAATATTAACTAATTTTGTGGAGTAATTGCTTAGTAATAGCCACCTAAAAAAATAATTACCGCTAGGAGTATTTGCATATACTTTCGACAAAGGAACAGCTGGTAGGCTGTTTCGGAGCTTGACTCTCAACTCTAAACACGAATAAAGGTTTTGGCCACTTTTAGATTGAGGTTCAGGCATCTAATGTTCCTTACCACTTCTTTCAAAGGATTTCTAAATTATATTATTCTTATTATGGTTAGCACTCCTGGTTTGTCGTTATATGTAATTTTATGAATAGTGTATACACACGTCAATGATACACTAACATTTCCATATCTACTTCCCACAGTTCTCACTTATCATTTGGATCAATTAAGGAATAGGAAAACACGTTTGAAATACATGTTTAATATAAACAGCTTTGTTTATTACTGTATAACTTATAAGAATTTGAAACTGAATTAAACACAGTGAAATTTCATTGAATTTTAATTTCTTCCAATTTCAAAGAAGAAGAATAATTCAAGAAAGGTCATAGCATTAGCCTATGAATCTCGATGTAATATTGGTTTTTATTGTTCCGTGGTTTCTGTTAATGTTTTACTTTTAGGTCAGTTTTAAAAGCTAAGTAATTTTAAAGTTTATTTTTTAATTACTATCACACATTTATTATTATCAAAATTTGTTAAATTTTGGCACGTGACACTAATTCTATAACATAGGTTTTACACAATTTTCATGTTAATAATACATAATAGTTATTGAAACAAAATAATGATATTTAAATATTTTGAAAACCTACCATACTCTAAAACAGTTTGGTATTTGAGAAAGTACTAAACAAACAATATAGCCCAGTCAATGAAGGGTTTTATTCGCAACTAATTAGGGGAAAGCTGGATTTTTCCCTGATGATAGACCATGATAAGAGGTACATTTTCCCAAAAGTCCCCACTTCTCCCCCTTGTGCTTCCCCCCCCTACCCCCCTTGAACATGTTATTTGCAAGCTTTCACTATAACGCGCATATCTCAGTTGTTGTTAGTTCAAAAATGGTTTTATTTTTGTTGTTGTGTTTGTCTATAGACGGACTACAAATGTTATCTAGTGGACTTTTATTGTAAAACTAATATTAAAGGCACCACAAAGCGATTAACTAAAAAAATACATGAATTAGGGTGACGAGTTTGCAGTTTTTTCTGTATATCTTTTTATAACATAACTATAATAAAACATTGCTCATAAAATATTGTAGCAAATATAATTATCTTTAAATTGATACCCTTGGCGTATTGGTATCGGGTAGTATGAGGCCCTAAGGGTCATTGCAAAGGGAGCGCGCACGTCTGGTTTCGCCGCGCTGGAGGTGTTATCTTGAGTTGCAGCATGCAGCGTGCTAACTAGCTAGCGTGTTATCGCACATAGACCTACTATTAACTATGGTTCTACATATAATAGTGTGTTATTTTAAAAGCATGTAACAATAGCAATCACTGTATTTAATATTGTTTTAGTTATGAAAGTGTTAGTTATGTCCTTCCATAAATGGTATGGCCAGGGTACATAGTGCAGCAAAAAGCCACCATCAAGTAATGGTATGTGTAAAAGAAATTAAGTTTTAAAAACTGTAGTAACTGCCAAATATAGACTTAAACATTGGAATACACTCAGGCTTACTAAGAAAATATAGTTGTCTTATATATAAATGTATTATTTATAGGACGCAATTTTCAATTTTGCCAGTTTTGGTTCGGGGGGAAGACTTCCCCTACCCTAAAATTAGGGATTCCCACTATCCACCACCTATGGACCCGCCGTGTTCCGGACTGGCAATAACCGGCATATGTTGTTTGTTAGCTAGACATTGCAAATGTCTTCAAACAAATCATCACGGACCACCCACCCACCTCAATGAATTTCCTTTGCTTCAATTTGTTAAAATATGTTTTAACTGAACACAACAAAATATTTTAATGAAATGCTACAAAACATATTTACAATCTGTATATACATATTTACAATGTCTATTTCGAAAGTCGTTATGGAAAATGAATAACATTAATGCATTAGAGATAATACTTTAGTACTACTATTACTCGTCCATTAGAGAATCAACATTCTCGTTGTAAGATGAAGCATTGAGACATGACAAACCGTTACAATGTTCGCACATTGGAGAACAGTTCATTCCTGATTTTCTGCATCCGCAGTAAGAACCGCAGGGAGTCTTGCACTTGCATGAGACAAGCCGGAGAAGGTCATCAGGTGCAAACACTTTAGTATTTGGCACAGGTCTTAAACTCTTCGTTTTTTCAGAGTGTTCATGACGCCATCCCCATTCAGTAGGCTGAAGGGGATTGTCTAACCACCACTGTACCTCAAGAGATGCTGATAAGCAGCCTCTGAAGTAGGCGGTAGCTTTGCCAAGTCAAAATTGGATCTAGATTTGCTTGTGAGTCTTGTGAATCGAAAGTATCTGGCTTCATTTAAGCTTGAGTACGTACTAAGTCCATACATTGCAAGGAGAAATCTTTCTCCGTCTTCAATAGTTTGTTACGGGAAGCCTCTTTCTTGATGAATTCTTCTGCTAGACATCTCGCTTTAGAGTCATTCTTCAAAAGGTCGGCTGCCTTTACCTTACCCACGCCGAATAACGCTGAGGTTGTATCACAACCAGACACTGCATGTGCGAACAAAAGAAGTTTCCTGATTGTGCTATGTAGTGTTATGAGTTTTTGGATGCTGTAATACACTTCTGACGAGTTTTTACCTGTAGTAATTTTACAAAAAATTATTGACTTCTTTTCTGGAGCTAATTCTACCAATAATACCAATAGGTCCGTGTCTGATCCAACAACAATAGTTGGTGAGAATTCATCTGTGTTATTGAGTCCAGTTTTGATTATGGCCACATCAGCGTCTCCTTCTGCAGTTACAGAACCAATGTTTTGGATTGTAAGCTCATAACATAAAGCCTTGATTATCTTTTTTTGTTATTTTTGTTTGAGAGGAAAAGTTCTTTCTTCGTTACACATTTTGCGTGGGATTCAAAATCTATGGTGCAAGAAGAGTTCTTCGATGATCTCCGGGATTGCTCTTGCTCATTGGTTGTTGGTTCATCAGGATAACCATCAAAAACAACCGTGCAGTTCCTTCCATAATGGGATAAAACAAAGCTGCAGTAGTTTTGAACTATGTCTCCATACGTCGCTTCATTTGGCCAGGGTACATAGTGCAGCAAAAAGCCACCATCAACAACCGTGTATGCGTGTTGGAATGGAAGTTCTTCAATAATGCCTTCACTAAAGACTTTGGTGAATGACGATTTAGTTCCTTTGCGCAATGATAAATCGTCAAACATTGATGGTGAAGTGCAAGCTAATTCGTACTCCAAGTACTTTTTCAGTTTGTTTGGGGAGTCACACACACATAATATTCGGTTGAAAAGTTGTTGGGGGTTAACAGTAACTGCCTTGGATCGCACCATAACTGTCTTGTGAGTAGCTTGCGTAAAACCATATCTTTTCGGTGTAGTTTCATCTCTCCAAAACTTATTCCGCTCATCTTTTTCATTGCTGCTACACCAACTTCATAAGCGTTATCACAGTTTACACTTTTGTTTGAAACAAAACCAGATTCTAATGAAACAAGTTCCCCAGATAGTTTTGTAAATGGGTTATACTGTCTCAACCATTCTGTAAACTTGTCAATATCACATTCATCCCTACGTTTTCTTGAAGCTCGGAGCTCCACGTGCTGCTCATTGAATGTCAGGGAACAATCAAGGTACTCTTCAACTGCCTCGTGAACTTTTAAACAGTACGGGGTTCCTAGAATCCATTTAGATAATGTATTATTCGAAAACCCTCGACCGTGAATTAAACCTCCTATAGCTTTCATTGGGCGCATAAGAGACTGTTCTATTGACATGTCTGTCCAAACACCCGACCAAAAGTGTCCTTTCCTGCGAACTGTGAAGTATCCTTTCTTTGTAAATACTTCAAATTCTTCCTTTGTTAGTTTAGAATCTAACTGCAACATTTCTTGTACATACATGTGTGCTGACTTGGCGTAAGGTAAGTGCCCGGCAGCGTGGAAATACGGCAAAAATTCCAGACAGGTGTGTAAGTGAATGTCCCAGTTTCCAGTTCTTTCAGCAAAAATGAATCTTAACATAAGATCAACGCATGTTAATAGATTAATCCACAGTTTTGCTGTTCTGCTTGAATTTCTTATCCCAACTAGAATCTCTTCAATTCTGTAAATGTCTTGATAAGTTGATTGGTCTGTCTCGAAATCCTCCATGTCTCTTTCATGGTTCAACAACTGGTAGTAAACTGATTCTAACTTCTTGAGTTGTTCATCTAGGTGTGGGTACTGTTCTCTCAACACAATAACAAGGGATGCTGCTGTAAGAGTGAATGTCCGAATACTTCTAGAGTACGCATGACCACTTAACATGTGATTAACTGTAACTTAACTGATTAACGTAGTGGGTGCCACGCGTAGCGCACGAACATGCGCGCTTCCTTTACAGGACTTCTCTGGGCCTCATATTAACCAATACCACCACACCAAGGGTATCATTTTAAAGGTAATTATATTTGCTACAATATTTCATGAGCCATTTTTTATTATAGTTATGTTATAAAAAGATATACAGAAAAACTGCAAATTCGTCACCCTAATTCATATATTGTTTTAGTTAATCGCTTTGTGGTGCCTTTAACATTAGTTTTACAATAAAAGTTTACTGGATAACATTTGTAGTCCGTCTATAGAAAAACACAACAAAAAAACGAAAACCATTTTCGGACTAACAACAACTGAGATATGCGCGTTATAGCGAAAGCTTGCAAATAACAAGTTCAAGGGGGGGTAGGGGGGGAAGCACAAGGGGGAGAAGTGGGGACTTTTGGGAAAATGTACCTCTTATCGTGGTCTATCATCAGGGAAAAATCCAGCTTTCCCCTAATTAGTTGCGCATACAGGCTTTTTTTAGTCTTTATTGACTGGGCTAATAAATGTATTGGTTATTATTAAACTCAATTTAATTCATACTGTACTTCGTCCAAGTAAGCATATTAAGAACATAATACTATGATGAAACACAATCCGATGTCTTATTTCTTTTTTAACAACATAATCTCAGAATTACAAAATATCAGATCAGTCATTATGACAGTACACACAATTATTTCAAACTACGAGTAGATAAGGTAATTTTTCTTTGGTTCCAATATATCAACATGTATATTCAATAAGATAGTTCTGTTTAATAAACACGAATGAATAAATGATTTATTTACATTAGAATTATTGGAAAGATAACTGGCCAATTTTTCCAGTAATATGGCCAGAATAAAATATTAAAAAATATTCTATAAACATGGAAATTAGAGCATCTTGTAAAAACAATTGATAAGAAAAAGATCGCCTTCTGTCGTATTTTTGCAGCTTTAAACACTAATTAATTCAAAACTAAAAAGAAATATATGCAAAATCAAAACGGAAAACCCAACAAATACAATATATACTACAATATAATGAAAAATATCCATACATATACATATACACACACATATATCTACATACATGTACATACATACACATACATACTTATACATCACCTACATGGCTATTAAACATTAACCACTTAAAAACTACAATTAATTTAATTTGAACACTTACTGCATGATAAATAACCAAATGTAATCTGTATCAGTGATTAAAATACATATTTTGTTACTAAAATATAAATTTAAAATACCTAATATACTAATTTTATTATTGATTATTTATAATCATTACTACGAGCTAGTGCTAATTCTAGAAAAATGAATCAATTTCTCGTAATAGTCAGTTCCAATTTCTAAAAAGATATTCTTCAATGTATCTCAGGAGAGAAGAAAATGTATAGCCATCCTTGACAATTTTCCGGCTGGGACTTATTCGCCTTCACAAATCCTCTGCCTAAACATCTTTATGAAGGGGCTTAGATGCCTTTTCCTCGCTGCCAATCTCATCAGAACACTGGAAACTCATTCGTGCTCAGCCGTACGGAAAACTGTACCATAGTGAAATGACGACAGATTCTTGCTCCTTTTTAAATGATCTCAATGTTACACATTTTTATATTCAATTTAGTGTTAGCCTTCTTAAATACATTTTTACAAATACATCACATAGCTTAGTTTAGTATAATTTTCTAGAATAATTATGTATGAGCTATGATTTATACTGAAATGATCTATGGTAAATAGGGCTTACGTCCAATAAAAGGAAATATTGTATCTTTGGTTAATGAATAAATAAATAATGTAAATAAATATTGCCTTGCAGGCTTACATTTATTCTCTGAAATATGTGTACAGATCCAAACGTGCAAATTCTCCCTTTTTACAAATTATTATTACTAAGCTTAAAAAATTGTAAGTTAACAAGCCAAATTAAATATTAAATTAGTAGATTCACTTTTAAATGTATGATTTTATTAAAAAGGCTGGTGTTATCGGACATTCAAGTGATGTCCAGACTTTGTTCCAGCCCGCAAAAATATGTGACTATTTTTAATTGTCTAAAACTAAGCAAAAACACAGTTTCAGATATAACTCATCAAAGAGTTTGTTTAGTAATATATTTCAATTACTTATATTTTATTATTAGTTTTAATGTATATTGCTTTTTGGATTCTTCAACTTTTTGCAGGTCATTTTAAAAATTAGGATAATTTTTTATACTTGTATATACATTTTAAAAATGCTATGAAATAAAAAATTGTTACTACAAAGTGACATTTAAAAATAATTTTATCGGAAAAAAAATGTAAAACATGTTTTGTTAAATGACAAGTGGACCATGCCTTCTTCATCATGTAAATACTCATAGGGTTGTTTTCCCTATAAGTATGTTTGATATGTTGTGACAAAGAATTAATAGGTCAACTGTAATTTATACCATTAAAATGACAGATTAAATCTTCAGTATTGGTCCAACCTTTCCATAAACGTACAGTGGTATCAATACACCCTCCCATATACGTACAGCATAATTGATTAAAACGACCACACATCGAGCCCCAGTTTTGTTTGAAAAGAAATTAGAAGTTTACTATTTATTTAGTAAAAATTGCTTAGTAAATTGTTATTATTTTCTTGAACTAAATAGATGAACAAACAGATATATATACAGGGTGTTTCGCGAGGGGTTGTCACAACCTCAGGATATGATAGTAGACATTAAAATAAGCAAAAAGTTCTTGTAAACATGTGGCCTATCTCACCTTGTTAAGTGTATGTCTGTGTGTATGTATTTATTATTAAAAAATATATATCTCAAACATGGTTTGAACTAATAATTTTAAACTTAGTATATTTGCTAACCTAGTTAGGGGTAGTTTAAAAAAAGAAATAAACAAAATTATCTTTATCAGTTTCAAAATGGCAACCATAAGAAATGTTAAAAGTTAAATAACTTTAAAACCATGATTTGTATTGAAAATGGATTAGAATACTTTAATTTTGTAAATTTAATAAAAAAATTCAAAGATATATCAGTTTTAAAACCGTTTTTAAAACAAAAGGTTAAAGCACATGTATGCTTGTTTAGCTTTTTTCACTTGTATGAAGATTACTAACCACATGTATAACTTCATAGTCATAATAAACAGCTGTTTTTAATTATTTTAAACTA